>CAUYQG010156273.1:0-21381 GCA_963574415.1 Tarsius wallacei
GTGGGTTTCTCATAGATGGCTTTTACTATTTTGAGGAATGTTCCCTGTATGCCTAGATGTTCAAGGGTTTTTATCAAGAAGCGGTGTTGAATTTTATCAAAAGCTTTTTCTGCATCTAATGATATAATCATGTGGTTTTTGTTTTGACATCTGTTGATGTATTTAATTACATTTATGGTTTTACGAATGTTGAACCAGCCTTGCGTCCCAGGGATGAAGCCTACTTGGTCATGATAGATGATAGGAATTCTTAAGAAACAGAAAAAGTAAGCCGGGCTCGGTGGCTCAGCCTGTAATCCTGAGCCTTGGGAGGCTGAGGTGAGTGGATTGCCTGAGCCCGCGGGTTCGAGACCCACCTGGGCAACTTGGCGAGACCTCATCTCTACAATAAAAAAAAAAAAAAAAAAAAGAGTGTAAACCACTCTTGGAAAGAAACAGAAAAAGTAAAGAGAAACCCAAACCATCAAGGTACATGAGCCCAGAGACAGGTGCTGTTCCAGATCTGGGGTCAGATCTATTTTATTCAGCCCCACCTCCTGCTTAAGTTTTACTGAAACAGCCAGGCCCAAGGGTTTATGTATTGTCTATGGCTCTTTTGGCACTTGACAGCAGAGTTGAGTAGTTGCAATAGAGATCATATGATCTTCAACAGTGAAAATATTTACTGTGTAGCTCTTTGGAGAGAAAGTTCACTGACCCTGCCCTAGGCACCCCAAGATATAGGGATTAATGGCTGTTGGAGTAGTATAAGATAAGAGTTGCAGAAACACAAGCCCAGGCCTTGAGTCTGTGCTGGGTGGTAAGGAAGATGACTGGAGACTCCCCACCAAAGGAAGAACACTGGAAACAACTCACTTTCTGTAAAGGAAGAGTGGGTGGGGGGAAATCTAACTCCCTGCCCAGGGCACAGATGAGGAAACCTGTCAGCCTGTGACTAGCTCTAGATGAAGAGTTGCCCTGAGATTGGCAACCATTGCCTGAACTCACACTGCCCCCCCATTCCCACATAAAAAGCAGCCCCACTGGCTCAGAGGTCCACTTCCACAGGCATTTTCTCAGTGCTCTCCAGCTGTGCTTTAAATGAGGCATCACCAGCATTTCCTCTCTTGCTGCTGTGCATTTTTTCATTCACTATGGTAAACTCTCATGTGATCCAAGTTACCTCCCTAGGTAACAATTATTGTTGATGTTAGTAGTTAAGTGTTCTGGTTCCAAAGTTGCATATGTTTAGAGTAATCTGTCTAGCCCTACTTGCATTCTGTTACTTTTAACACAATATTGCCAGTGTAGGGTTTTAGGCACCCACATGTATACACATACTATTGTTCTTTTTGGAAGACCTGAGTGCAATGGAAACACCCAGATTCAGATGCTTTGGATTGAGGTATTAATGTTTCATTTGGTAATGTGTTTGGATCTGTTTATTTTTGTTTTTTAGCAGAATGAGAATGCTAAGAGCTAATTTTTCTTTCTTAAATCTCTATTCAGATTGCCCTATGCCTGAAAAGTGCCCTTGTTCCTGCTAGTACAGTGTGTGTGTTTTTTTCCCTAGGCATTTGCTTCCAGGAGATTTCTGCCAGTGATCAAACAATGGCAGGAGGGTACAGAGTCTGACCATCGGTCGATTTATGCTGGAAAAGGGATAGAAAAATAGCAAATTGGGTTTGGTATAGTAATTCTTGGTTTGTCCAACAT
Source organism: Tarsius wallacei (assembly GCA_963574415.1). Taxonomy (NCBI): domain Eukaryota; kingdom Metazoa; phylum Chordata; class Mammalia; order Primates; family Tarsiidae; genus Tarsius; species Tarsius wallacei. Next base: position 1,696 of record CAUYQG010156273.1, read on the forward strand.
GGTGCTGTTCAATAATAAATACATTTAATTCTACAGTGTTTAACATGAATTGGAACTGCATAGGTCTACTTAACTGCAGATTTCCACCAACTCTGCCAACTCCTTTTCTTCTTCTTCCTCCTCAGCCTACTCTACATGAAGATGAAGAAGATGAAGACCTTTATGAATATATTTTTTCTTCCTTACAATTTTCTTGATAACATTTTTTTTCCTCTAGCTTCTTTATTGTATATAATACATCTAATGTAAGAAATATGTTAATTGTCTATGTTATTCGTAAGAATTTCAATCAATAATAGCCTATTAGTAGTTAGATTTTTGTTTAGTAGCTAAGTTATAATAAAAACTTACATACAGATTTTTTTACTGCATTTGGGTTACTCCTAATCCTTGCATTGTTCAAGGGTCAACTGTAGTTCTCACAGTAACAGTTTCTTTTATTTTTTTCATCTATTCTATTTTTTGACTGTCAAAGGGCATTTGTATTTTTTTACTTGACAAATAAAAATGGTATACAAGTATATTTACGGTGTACAACATGATGTTTTGATATATACATATATTATGGAATGACTAAATCAAGCTAATTAGCATATCCATTACTTCACATAGTAATCTTTTTTGTGGTGAGAACATTTAAGACCTACTCTCTTAGTAATTTTCAATTATACAACACACTGTTATTAAATAAACTATTTCTGATAGTTAGCTTCTGATGGGTGCTTGGTGGGTATGAGGTCATCCCTTGTCAGAAGGGGATGGGTTTTTCACTTTTTTCTGGACCACTTCCCCCACACCTTGCCATAATCCCCTTTAGGAGTCTCTAAGCTTTCAGTAAATCTTACAAACTGCTACAGGTCTATCACAGTTATTGCAGTGTGGAATTAAGGAATTTCCTTGTTTCCACGCTTGGAGCAAAGCTTGGAAGGAGAACAGCAACATCCAAGTGAAGCCAGACATGAGATAGCAAGAGAGGGTCTGCAAAGCAGTAGGGCTGTGACTGAAGGTGCAAGGCTGCTTAGATGACAAGTTTCAACTAAGATCACATGAGCAGGCATTTCAAGAAACTCTTACAGAGGCGAAACATAAAAACACAGGATGGCCATTTACAAGTAAGAAGGACTCTCTATAGTCACTAGCTGGAAAGGTATTTAGTGCATGAACAGACCTTGGGGAAGAAGGTTCTGTAGAATAAACCTTGAAAAAATGGCATAAGCTAATAGTTCTCCTAGAGGTTTCACGTTTCATGAGTGCTTCACTAATTAAAAGGAATTTAACATACATTCCAGGTAATGGGAGATATTTGAAAGGGCCTAGGAGACCTCCTCAGAGTGTCTTAAATTCGTCATTATGATGCATGTGATTCCATTTCCTGTTAAAAGCCCAAAGAAGAGTCACCTCTATATCTGACTTGTGGATATGCCCCATCATTTCCTATAGATACCCAAAATATGTCTAGATATTCATGAGGACAAAGGATGGCCAGTTTGGCAAATCCTGAGAGCAGGAGGCAGCAGAATTCAGGGCTCAGAAGCCAGGTAACCTGGGTTTAAATTCAGGTTCTAATCCACGGTGTAATCTTGGACAAGGTAACTCACCTCCCTAAACCTTGGTTTCCCCACTTATAAAATGCAGCTAATAATAGAGTATATCCTATGGTGGTGTTCTTTTTTTTTTTTTTTTTATTTGATTATAAATCTTTTGCCTATGCTGGAGTGCAGTGGTACTCTCACGGCCACCCCATTGTCGACCTGCTAGGCTCTGGCGAGCCTTCCATCTCAGCCTTCCAAGTAGCTGGAACTACAGGCATGTGCTTCCATACCTGACTAATTTTTTATTTATTGTAGAGACGAGGTCTTGCCAAGTTGCCCGGGCAGGTCTCGAATCCACGGGCTCAGGCAATTCTCTCACCTCAGCCTCCCAAAGTGCTGGGATTACAGGCTGAGCCACCCGGCCAGGGTTGTTCTTACAGATTGAATTACCTCACACATGCCAAGTACCTAGAACAGTGCCTGGTATGTAGTTAACTCCATAAATGCTGGTTGTTACTCTGAAGCGTTCCTACAAAGGACTGTACATAGTCAAGGATCTGTTGTTCAAGGGTTTTTACTCAGATATCTGTGTCTCTTCCATAACATACCACCTTAAAACAATAATCTATTACTATTCTCCCAACTTGAGTTGACTGGAATCAGATTGGCTTTTCTGCTGGTCTTGCGGGGAGTATCTCACGTGATTGCATTTACACGGGGGTGGAGCTAGTGACATTTGAAGGCCTGACTACTGGGATGTACATGAGGCTTCTCTCACTTGCCTAGTGCCTCATTGTTCCACCACATGGGTTTTCTCTCCACAGAGCTCATCCACCAGGGCTCTCCATGTGGCCCATCCTTCAGCAGGGTGGTTGGACTTCTCACATGATAAATGGTTTCTGAGAATATAGAAGCAGGAGCTACCAGTTCTTTTCAGTGCTTGGGCCCAGAACTGACAGCTTCTCTTCTACTCCGTTCTATTGGCAAGTTGCAAAGCCAACCAGAATCAGTGTGGGAGGGAGGACACTATGGAAGAAGATGAGGAGAGGGAGTCACACTGGGGACTAACGTAGGGATTAATGTAAAGAGTATGTTACACCGAAAATGAAGAAAGGACAGTAAGGTATGAATACAAATAACTGAAGTGAATGAAACCAAGTCTTGTAGAACAGACAGATCCAAGCAGGGATAGGACGTGGCAGATAATTGGCAGAACTCCATGCAGTAACAGGAGATGGATGAAGGTGGCCACCACGAGAACTGAAGGTCTTAGTTAGAGAAGGCAACCTCTGGGTCCTTGCGTTCCACAGGGAGAAAATCCATCATCAAGGAACCACAAAGAAGTGACCCTGGACAGGATACAGTGCATCCAAAAAGGCCCTAGGCACAGAGGTGATATGCTGGCCACAGGAGGAGCAGCGGCAGGGGTTTGATGCTGAGTGAGGGAGGCTTCCTTATCACCCCATGCTTAGAATCAGAATTGGCCAGATTCTGGAAAAGCATTAAGTGCTTTCTTTGGGATTCAAAAGTACCCATTTGGATAGAAAGGAAGGTGAAGCTAGAAACAGGCCAGTCATCATACCTATGTGCTAGCATATTTTCATTTGCATATTCACTCACCCAGGGCTTGCTTTGTAGAGAGACCTGCTCTCCCATTCCTCTAAAAGAACTTTACAAGAGAGCAAGGAATGAATAAATATAGACTTCCTCCTTAAGTAATAAGGATCAGACCCTACTGACCCCCCTCTTTCACATCACTTCACACCTGATTTATTCTAGCCAATCATAAATGGTTCTCCCATTCCTCGTCTTTACCCTGCTTCAATCTGACTTGTACCCTGCTCTCCTATTAACCTTCTGGAAGCAATGTTTTTGTGTATGTGCCCAAAAAAGATTCAAATATTTTGTAATGTCTACAAGGTAAAGTTCAATCCTATTTGGCTGTCATTCAAGGATTCATAGACCTGTGTCTGAGGAGAATGGGTTGGAATTGGAGGATGGTAGAAATAAAACTCACAGATACCAATAGGAACTGTTCTCTAGCTTTATCAAGCCTCAAAGGGCACAAAAGCAGCACAAAGAAAACATCTGGATGGGTATTCCTTTTTTCATCACGGGGACAGACCAAGGAGGGAAAATTGGTCAGCAGTCTAAAGAGGTGAAAATCTGCCAGGTCTAAAGAAAGAGTTTCCCAGAAATTTGTAATCTTCCCTAATGGAAGAGTCCCACCATCACCCAGAAACAATCTCTGCTACCCTGTAAAGCCACTCAACAAGCCACATCACTTAGAACAGATGTGCATGCATAGTATCTGGGTTCTGGATCCCAGTATTCTTGATGCCTCATAGTCTACAACCTTTTCTCTGTGCCTGTGCCACCGATGAGGAAATTTTTCATTTCTCAGCATGGACATTTTGTTGAATTGCATTAAACCATAGGTTTGCTTTCAGAAAGGGGGGTGGGGGGACAAATTATCTAGAAACATAAAAATAAACTCCAAGTCTTCCATTGGTCTCTTAAGCCAGTTTTAAGTAATGTGTTATATTAATAAACAATATCAGTGGATGAGAAAATATTCTCTTCATGTTTTCTGGGCCTTTTTTTCCCTAGACGCCATGATCTTGATCCCTGTAGATAGAAGTTCATGTCACACTGTGCTGGACTTCCTTTAGCAAGTCATTTATTTTCACTACCAAGTAAATTTTGACAGGTTTAAAAATAAATGTTATTTGTAATAATCTTCCCAAACTAGTTTCTATTTCAATAATCACAGGGCATTTGTTGCATTATTTTGTTTAAAATATGCTGCGAAGGTAAATACTTCAGATTAATACAACATTTATAAAAGATATAAAGAAACGTAAGCAAATTGTTTATAAATATTAGGAGTTGTAAGCATATGTGGTGCTAAGTCATATTGACATGTCTGGGAAAATGTGCAAAATGGAAGGAAAATAAGGCAACTATTTATTCTGCACACTTACCCATAAATAAAATAAATTATCTGAGGAAAAAAGATATTTGATGAGAGTAGTGAAGGCTCCAGTGACATTAAAAACATGTATTTCAATACAAACCTGATCAGGTTAAATAGTGAAAACAACCTGACCCAAATACTATTGAAAGCAGGAAAAAAAAATAGAGGCATCTGTTAGTGCAGGAAGAGGAATTACTGTAGAGGATGGAAATTATCTTTCTGGAGATTTAAAAAATGTTATAGCAACAGATTTGATGCCACATTTTTCCCTAAGGATTGAGAGGTACATTTGATTCCTTAAGCAATCATACAGCTTGTTGATTCTATTATTATAATTCAGTCCTGTATTAAGTTTTCAAATATCTACTGTTCCTAAATGCTCAGTGTCTAAGTTTCTAAGTCTTGGTTTTAATAAGTTTACTTTTTTTTTTTTAACCACAATGTCTTTTACCTTCAAAATGGCTTCATATTTTACCTCTGTGTCCTGCATTCAGGACTCAGAGGTAAAAATATAGCTATGTTACATTTTAAGAGATGATGAAGTTGTTTTAATGAGGGCAAAATAAAACCTAAGGAAATACAGGCCCATACAAAATTACCAAATACATACTAGATATAGAAAGTCCACTCTCCATGATTTTTATAAATACTAGGATAAACAACAGGAATTTGGGTGTGGAAAAGTGAGCTGAGCTCTTTGAAGAGGAAGAAGGTAATTTTATAGTTCGCCATTTTGTAGTGTAGAAATCATTGCTGTTAAAAACAGTACTCAGCTATTAAGGTAATGATCAAAAGAAACTGAAATGTTCTCTTCTTATTTTCTGAAAAGAGTGGAAATCATAGTTGAGAGGTCAGGTTGCGGAGATAGAGAGATTATCTATAGAGGGCACGAGACTGTAGTTGGAGTATTAGAGAAACAAAAAAAAAAAAAAAAAAAAGACCTGTGTATCATTGCATCTTTAGTAGCAAATAATGAAACCCACTTGAGCTAGTTTAAGTAGGACATCAATTTTTAAAAAGAGTGTTAGGTAGTTCCTAGAATTTCTGAAAGGGCCAGGTAGTTTGTGTTTGAGGATATCCATCCAGGAAAGATGATTAACCCTCACTGGGAGATGGCCCCACTGAAGACTCACTGCTGCTCCGCCAGTCCCATCCATCTTTGCTTGCATCACCTGCCTGAGAACTAGATTCTATAAGTAATAGAATTATTGTTCCTCAAAACTGAAAGTCTTAACTGCTACTCCTGCTGGAAAGTGGATTGTTGCCTTATCACATAATTGTCTTATGAACTGAAGTCTCAAATTGGTACATCTGATAAGAAGAGAATATATCACAAGAGACTAGGGAAATTGAGTCTCTAACTTCTACTCTGGAAGACAGATACATAATGTGAGGGCATTCCCCAAATGTGAGAGTGGCAAATATCTACCATCAGCAAAAATCCTTCAACAGCAATCTAGTTCCAGTGTAGAAACTAGGAAGTCAATAGCTCTTAATAGATTAAATGTTTCAAGTAAAAGAAAATAGGGCATCATGAAGGACTCCCAGATTTCAGCTTTGCATGATGTGTAGATGGTCGTGGCATTACTGAGATGGAGTGGGTTTGAGGAAGGAGCGTGTTTAGTGCAAGAAAGGCAATTCTAATCAAGAGTTCAGTTTGAGAGAATTCTGAGAAAGTAATGGTAGAAATGACAAAATTTTTGAATCTCCTCAAATTACCCTATAAGAAGAAACAGAGCAAATAGGACAATGAAGCCAAAAACCTATGGGGATCATCTTTAAGAATAGGTAACAATGTATTCTCATACACCACAAAATATGAATGGGTGATGAGTAACTTCTGACATCTATAAGATTTCCATTGCATCAATATCTCTGCAGGAGGAACCAGAGGAAGGCAAGAGGCATCAGATGAACTGAGAAGCTTAAAATAGCCGAAAACTCCTCACTGGAAGCTTTATCTGAAACTAAGAGTAGTTTTACACTTTCAAATAATGGGTGAGTACAAGAAGTCTGCAGTAGAGTCTGAAGGGACCAGAGAAGTCTAAGCTCTGTGAACTCCCAAACTAACAAGTCAAACTTACTTTCAGGACAAAACCCCCAAATAGAGAAACTGTAGCAAGGAAAATCCCAATTGAGTAGCATGGGAACAACAGAGTTAAAGGAGACAAAAGATTCAGATAAAAGTAGAAAATAACATATCTCCAGAAAATAAGCTGCCAAATCATTTGAACATTGCACAAATATAACAAGAAAGAGCATTCTAGAGCCATGAAGCTAAAAGAATGATCTTAAACCACAACCACTTCTGAAAGTTAAAATGAATTTCAACTATAAATGAGGGGAAAAAGTCAGATCTTAAAGTTAACATCAGAAAGAGATACTAAGAAGCAAAGTAATATCCCTTAGATAGCGAACACACACTAGAAAGACATTACCACACAATAGATCAAAATTATAACCCAAAAGCTAAAAAAAACCAAAGTGAAAAAGTTGAAAAAATTACAAAAACAATATAAGATATGAAAATATATTAATCAGAATAAGTAAAACTCAGAAATTAGGTACCATATCTCCAGAAAAATTAAATAAAATAAAAATATTTCAGAAATGAAGACTAAACTGGAAAGAATAAATGAATACAAATGCAACAGATAATTCCTCATGAAAAATAGAAGGTAAAAAATATAAAAAATTTAAAAGTAAAAAACAAAGACCAAATGAAGAACATTCTATCTTTTAAAAAATGAGACTATATTCTTCAAAAATTTTAGTTTCATTTTAAAGAAAAGATTGGCAAACTTAATTCAGCAGCAAATTAAAATGATTATACAGCAAAAACCAGTGGAAGTTATTTCTGGAGTGCAAGGATGGGTCAACATACAGAAATCTATCAATGTGGTACACCACATTAACAAAACAAATAAAATAAAATCATATAATACTCTCAATTGATGTAAAAAAGGCATTTACCAAAATTCATCACTGTTTCATGACAGAAAATACTCAACAACAAATTAGGAATGGAAAGAAATTCCCCAACATAATAAAGGCCACAGGTAGCATCAAACTTACTGAAAACTGAAAGCTTTTTCCTTAAGATCAGGGTTGAGACAAGAGTGCTTACTTTTTTCACTTCTAATCAATATAGTGCTGAAAGTTCTAGTCAGAGAAATTAGGCAAGAGAGAGAGAGATAAAGGCATTCAAATTGGAAAGAAAGAACTAAAATGATCTTCATTTGCAAATGGCATGATCTTCTATGTAGAAAACTCTGAAGGTTATACACATACACACAAACTGTTAGAACTAATAAGTGAATTCAGCAAAGTTGTAAGATAAAAAAAATCAGTTGTGTTTCTGTACACTAACAATGAAAAATCCAGAAGGAAAAACAATTCCATTTACAATAGTATCAAAAAGAATTAGGCATTAACTTAACCAAAGAGGTAAAAGATTTATACAACAAACACTACAAAATGTTGCTGAAAGAAATAAAGAAGGCACAAATAAATGGAAAGACATCTGTGTTCATGGATTGGAAGACTTAATAATGTCAAGATGTCTATGTTATCCAAAGCAATCTAAAGGTTTAATACAATCCCTATAAAAATCCCAATGGCATTTTTGTATTGCAGAAATAGAAAAAAAAATCCTTTAAAAAATGTAGTGCATATACATGATGGACTATTATGCAGCCATAAAGAAGACAAAATTATGAACTTCACAACAACTTGGATGGATTTAGAGTCCACAATACTCAGTGATCTATCACAGAAACAAAGAACTGAGTACCATATGTTCTCACTCATAGGCAGACCCTGAGGATTAATCATAATACTATAAGAAAGGGAATGGCAGTAGCAAGACACTGCCAGGGGAGGGAGGGAGGGACACATGACATCAATAAGGGTACCTGATCTCCAGGGGAAGTGGGGACGAAAGGGAGGCCTCAACTTTACCTGTACAACGACCACTTATCTACCTAATCTTGAATTGTACCCCACATCTCTAAAATAAAACAAAGAAAAAAATCCTAAAATTTGTATGGAATATCAAGGAACACAAAACAGAAAAAAAAAGCAAGAAAAAGAACAAAGTTGGAAACTTCTTGGTTTCAAAATGTACTACAAACTTATAGTGATAAACCGGTATGATATTGGCATAAAGACAGATGGACAGACAGACCAATGGAACAGAATAGAGAGTCCTAAAATAAACCCTCATGTATATGGTTAAATGATTTGCAACAAGGGTGCCAAGACCAAGACCATTCAGTGGGGGAATGGACAATCTTTTCAAGAAACAATATGGGAAAACTGGCTATCCATATGCAAAAGAATGAAGTTGGACTCTTACCATACACAAAAATTTATTCAAAATGGGTGAAAGATGTCAATGTAGGCACTAAAACCATAAATCATTTGAAAGAAAACATAGGGAAAAAGCTTCATGATGTTGGGTTTGGCAACAATTTTTTGGATATGACACCAAAAACACAGGAAATAATTGAGAACAGAAATAAATTGGACATCAAACTTAAACACTTAAGTACATCAAAGGACACCATTGACAGAGTGAAAAGGCAACCCATGGAATGGGAAAAAAAAGTTGTAAATTATATCTAATGAGGGATTAACATACAGAATGTATAAGGGATTGACATCTAGAATATATCCTACAACTCAACAATAAAAAACAAACAATGCAATTCAAAAATGGGCAAAGTACTTGAATAGATGTTTCGCCAAAGAAGATATACAATTAAACAAAAGAAACATGAAAAGATTCTCAATATCACTAATCATTAGTGAAATTCAATCAAAGCTACAATGAGATATCAATTCACAACCATTGGAATGGCTATGATAAAACAAAACAAAACAAAATAGAAAAGTGCTGGCAAGGATGTAGAGAAATGGGAACTCTTATTAATGCAAAGCCACTATAAAAAATTGTAGGACAGCACCTAAAAAAATATTAAACACAGAATTACCATATTATTTACCAATTTCACTTTTGGATATATACCCAAAAGAATTGAAAGTAGGGATTTGAACATACACTTCCACATCAATATTCATAGCAGTATTATTACAGTCAAAAGTTAAAACAACCCAAATGTCCACTGACAGATGAATGGATAAACAAAATGTGGTATATACATACAATGGAATATTTTTAGCCTTAAGAAGGAATGAAATTCTGATACATTCTACAACATGAATGAACCTTGAAAATAGTATGGTAAGTGAAATAAATCCTATACAAAAGGACAAATATTGTATGATTCTACTCATACAGTACCTAGAATAGGCAAATTCATAGAGATAAAAACTAGAATAGTGGTTCCTAGGGGTAAAGGGATGAAGGCGAGTAGTTTGTTTAATGGATACAGAGTTTCCAAGTTGGGAAGATAAAAAAGTTCTGGAGATGAACAGTGTTGAAGGCTGCACAATAATGTGAATGTACTTAATGCCACTTAATCGTGCACTTAAAAATGGTTGAAATAGTAAATGTTATGTAATATATACTTATTATAATAAAAAGTCATGCCATAAAAGCCTTTTTTAAGGCTATAGAAATGAACTAATTAAAGGAAACCATGGAAGCATGACAACTAAAAGCAATGCTTGATTTTTAGACTGGATCCTATAAAAGTGAAAAACTGCTACAGAGGATATAATTAACAATTAACAAGCTTAGTATGTGAAGATTATATAGGAAGAAAGTACTACATCAATGTTAAATTTACCAGCGTTAACTGTCCTGTAGTTATGTAAGCTAGTATTCTCTCCCCTAGTAAGACATAGGTATAGGCAACTTGCTCTCAAAAGATTCAGAAAAAAGTATTGTGTCTGTGTGTGTGTGTGTGTGTGTGTGTGCAGGGAGAACATAAAAGCAATAAAGAAAATTGAATAAAATATTAACAAGGGGAGAACCTGGATTAAACTTATAGCAGTCTTATTCTTGCAGCTTTTTTGTAGATTTGAACTTATTTCCAAGTAAAAAATTTTCTTATAAAAAAAGAGATAAAAAGGATTCAGGAGAAAATGACAAATAGAAACAACAGGCAAAGAAGATCCAACATGGCATAATAGCATAATATGAGTCCTTGTAAGGGAAGGAGACAACAAATACTAAAAATTGCAATTTACAAAAATCCCTGGAATAAAATTTAATTTATATTGAATCTATATTGTAAAAGAGAATACTGCATATTGAGTACACTGATCCAGAATGACCAACATAAAGATAAAGTTCAGTAAAAGTACTATATCATAAACAAAGTGAAAAAAAATCTTTGGTGCAATCAGGTGAAAAGATCAAGTATAAATCAGAGAAAGAAAACCATATTATAACCAGTCTTTTGATATTTTATTCTAAGAAAAGAACATACAAATAAAGTATTTTATATCCAGGAAAAGCTATAAAGACAAACAACTATAAAGACAAACAACAATGTGTTATGAACATTCAAGAACTTAGAAAAAATTGTTTCTATGAACAATTCCTAAAAAATGTTCTAGAAAACAGACTTCAGACAACCTAAATGACAAGCGAGACACTGATATAAAGCCTGATGGTGTCAGTAAATATATATTTACTTATAGAATAAGACTCAATGAGGGCTAAAAAGCAGAGTATATAATATTTACATAATCCATCACAATATAAATACTACTATAATAATGCTACTATAACAAAAGGAAAAATTACAGGAAGTGCATAACCCCCCTCCAATTTATTGCTGTTGTTTTTTTAATTATATTTGTGTTTTATTTTAAGAATGTTGTGTTTAAAATATAGCATAATGTAAATGAGTATGTCATATTCTAACATTCTTATGTCATTGAGCACAAGAATTCTCAGTTAAAAAGAAAATACAAGTGTCAAACAGTTGTCAAGAAAAAATCCTGTGGAATTTGAATTAAATATATCAAGATAAATAAATGAAATACTTTATCTTTATATATATACATATACAATATATGTATATGTGTAGGTTATTTTGTATATATGTATGTATATTTGTTTATGTGTATGTGTGTTTTCTAGCCACGCTCAATGAAAAGGTCTAGATTTGATGACCAACCTGATAACAATGCATTTTCTTAGCATTCAAAGTTTTATCTTGAAATAATATTTTTCATTAAAAAGAATCAGATCCTCTTAGGGAAAAGGATGGTTCCAGATCAGAGCAAGAAATAATCAAATGGGCTTGAAACATCTTGTCATGCCTGATAAAACATGTAACAGATTTCTAAAGATGGCTCCCATTTTGCATACTCTTCTGCAATGTGACTCTGCCATTGTCACACGTCATCAATAAGCAGAGCTTTATCTCAACTTTTTTGAATCTGGAAGAGATCTATGACTGCTTTGATGATTAGACTATGGAGGAAGAGACACTATGCCATTTGCAGCAATAGATCTTAACTGGCCTGGCAGCTTGTACTTTCTTTCTTTTAGAATGTTTCTTCTTGGAAAATTTCATCTTGAAATTCAGCTACCATTCTATGAAAAGCCCAAGCCATATGGAGAGGTCACGTGTAGGTGGTCCCAATGACAGCTTCAGATGAGTTCTCAGTCAACAACCAGCATCAACTGCCAGCGATGTGAGTCCTCTTGGTCATCCAGCCAAGTTGAGCTCGTTGATGACCACATCTTCAGCTAACAATTGACTACAAGTTTATAATATACCTTATGGAAATGTCTCCCAAATATTTCAATTTCCTAACCTTCAGAAACTGCGAATATTTTATGTCATATGGAAACAGTGTATTAAGGTTGCTAAACATCTGATCTTAAAATAGGGAGATTATTCTGAATTATTAGTGTGGGCTTAATGTCATCATAAGAATCCTTTACAGTGAAAGAGGGAGGCAGAAGAGGAGTATGGAGTGTTGGAATGTGAGAGGAATTAGACCTGCCATTGCCAGTTTGGAACACAAAAGAACAGTGCCATGAGCCAAGGACGATGAGCAGATTCTAGAAGCTAGGGAATGCAAAGAAACAAATTCTTTCCTAGAGCTTTGAGGAAGAAATATTTCCCTGTCAACAATGTGATTTTAGCCCAGTGGGATCCAATTTTGATCTCTGACCTCCAAAGCTGTAAGATAAATTTGTATCATGTAAGCCACTAATTTGTGATAATTTGCAACAGCAATGATAAAAAATTAATATAGGCCCTAAGCAAGAATTACCCAGTAGATTCCAGTCAACCCATAAAAACATGAGAAATAATTTTGAACCACTAAGTTTTATTACACAGCAATGGATAATGGGAATCGCATGGAAGGTATCAAACCTATTAAGTTATTTTATAGAACTCATGAGCCAAACTGAAAAGACTTCCATTGGACAAGGAAAGGATGATTGAAGAATCAACAAGGATAACACTTTAATAGATTAAAAGATAAAATACATTTAAATCCATTATTTCATAAAGATACAATAAAATGAACATCTTTGGAGCATGTAAAAAAATGAAATCATTTATTTTGAAAACGGTTAAGTTAACAAAAAAAACTCAAACACTTTGCTTACTCATCCCATACTATCAAATACCAGAAGAGGAAAAATAGTTCTTTATATAAGTTTTCCAGATAATAAAGGATGAAAGAGTAATTGAATTCAAGTCTCTCAGCCAGGCACTGGCTTATACCTGTAATCCCAGCACTTTGGGAGGCTGAGGTGGGAGGATTGCTTTAGCCCAGGAGTTCAAGACCAGCCTAGGCAACAAAGTGTCTCTATAAAAAATCAAAAAGTTAGCCAGGCATGGTGGCATACCTGTAGTTGCAGCTACTCAGAGAGCTGAGGTGGAAGGATCACTTGAGCCCAGGAATGCCACTTCATTCCAGCCTGGGTGACAGAGTAAGATCCCGACTCAAAAAGAAAAAAAAAAGATGTATCTCTACCATGAAATCCATAATTAATTAATGGGCCTAGGCATTGAGAATTAATGGCAAGCAAAAATTTCAGACAGAAGCTCAACCAGACAATGTATGTATCCTGATGGTGAAACACACCACCACAATGAAACTGTCTTGGGGGAAAAAAAAAGAACCTGAATCTTATATCTTACAAAGCCTCTGATTCAACTATCTATTTATAGCAGACAAAAAGAATAGAGGACAGAGGAATCTATTAAACTACACTAAGAAGATAAAGTCGGCAAAATTCAGCATCAGGAATTCTACATGTAAATTTATTTGGTTTTTCTTTAAAAAAAAATTTTTTTTTATGTTAAAGAGGTGGAGTACAATTCAGTATTAAATATACAAGTGGTCATCATACAGGTAAATTGCCCATCAAAACTGGACTGCATTTTTAAAATGTAATACGTATTCGGTTTTTCAACAGATAAATTGCAAGAATGGAAAACAGAGGGGGAAGCCTGTGGAGTAAAAGACTCAAGAGACATAATTTAAAAGCCAAAACTAAAGAATAGTGTTTAATGAAGTTCTCTTGGGTAATTCAACAATAAAGAAAGATAGAGCTAAAGGGTCTGATCCTGGAGCACTTCAACATCTAGGGAAAGATAGAAGGAGTAGTCAACAAAAGATAACTGAGGAGTGGCCAAAGAAGCAGGAGGTAAAGCTGGCTGGTGTCATAGAAGCCAAGAGACGAGCATGTTCTAAGAGGGGGTAGTTGTCAGCTGAATCAAATGCCAAAAGTTAGTAAGAGGAAGTGGTCATCAGGTTTGCCTGTATGCAATTGGTTGGTGACCTTGCTAAGAGCAGTGTCAATGAGGGTAAAGGCAAAGCTAAATCAGAATGAGTGACAGTGACTGGAAGATGAGAAGAGACATCAAATATCTACAGGCAACTACTTCTACAGAAGTTTGCTTGAGAAGAGAAGCAGAGAAATAGTCTGGTAGCTAGAGGACAATATGGGGTTAAGGGTGATTTATTTTTAAAGTGGGATTTATTCCAGCGTATTTGTATGCAGAGAGAAAGAGCTTGAAGATATAAAAGAGAAAGAGAATAAACAAAAAAGAGAGATTCTTGTGAAATTCAGATGGGATGAAACTCAAAACACACATGGAAGCATTGGTCTCTCATAGAGACAGAATTGCTCCCTCTGCTAGAGGAAGCAAAAGGTAAATGTACACTTGGGTGCAGTTACAGATTTGGTGGTGGGGAGGTAAGAGAATTCCTACTAGATGGATTACAGTCTTTTCTTTCCGTTGAAACAAACCCATCATCTTCAAAGATGTGCAGCTGAATCAGGATATCCCATTTATTTACCATGGGATTGAGGGTTGAGGTTTTCAACTATATTTTGGACCATTACCCACCAAGAAATACATTTTTCTTATGACCCGCAATACATACACATGGATAATTGAAATCAAATTTCATGGCCCAGTGCTTACTCTTATTAGGTATGTTCCTTTTTCTTTCCTTTTCAGGTCTACTAGTAAACTAGAAGGTTAAGAACCACAGTCTTGTGAAGCAGAGTACAAGGGTCATGTAGAAGGAAAATAAAGGGAATTCTGTCCCATGTCAGGGTAAGCATGACTCCCGAGCAGGGAATGACCTTCCTATCACAGAAATTCATACAGATTAGAGATATCAAATCAGAAATTGGTTAAAAGGTTTACTTCTGATGTATTTATATACTAAAAAATTATGCTTTTCATAATTTTTAAAATACTTTTTCATTGTACTGGGAATGTATTGCATTGATGCATAATAATATATGACACAAACACACTTTAAAAAATAATTAGAAACATCATATAATCACTACCCTGATTAAGCAATAAAATATTTCCAGGAAATTGGAAGCCCATAATCCCCATCTACCCCCATCTCCTTGAGATAATCATTATCTTGATTATCATTTTACTTTTAATCATTTTTTTGTTTTTCTCTCTTATTTTGCCACTTATGCATTTATCCCTAAATAACATACATTAGTTTGACCTGCCTTTACACTTTAAATAAATGAAAAACAGTAGAGTATGTATGCTTTGACATCTGGCTCTTTTCACTAAATATTATGTCAATGATATTTTACTCATTTTCATTGCTGTATGCAATTCCATATATGAATAAACCAAAATTTTATAGTTATTTACTGCTGATGAACATTTGACTTGTTTTCATTTGGAAATCCCAGTTTACGTCTCCTTATACATAAATGTAGGAACTTCACAAGTGCATATATATAGTAGTGGAATTGCTAGATCAAAGGGTATGAACACTTTCAACCTTACCAGGTAAGTTCAAACTTTTTCAAATTATATTCCTACCACCAGTACAGGCTATCCATTGTTCTAGATCATCATTACTTGATATTTCTTGATATTGTTGCCAATCTGGTGAGTATGTACTAGCAATTCATTGGGGGCTTTAATTGGTATTTCCATATTTTCATATGTTCATTATGCATTGAAACTTGAATTTTTAAATTCTATTTTGTTTCATTAAATGCTGGTCAGGACTTACTAAGTTAATACCACAGCTTGAAAACAATAGATCTAGGGCGTATTCTTTTACCTTTCTGAACCTATTTATTTATCTGTAAAATGGGGATGGCAACCTCAAAAGGGTGTTATGATGGTCAAATAAGATATATGTAAGTCATGTATATGGTGCTGAGCACACAATTTGCGCTCAATGAATGGTAACTACTATTAGTACTATTTTTTTTTTTTTTTTGGAAAAAATAAAATGAATGAGACCTGAGTTGGAGCATAGCCAATAGCTAGGCTGCTGCCCAAATCTCAACTAATGTTTTTGTCAAAACCATAACCTCTTAACTCTATTTTTCTCAAAATGGTGGTGTTACCTCCTGCGGTGCCCGGTGCTATCACTTGCTACTTGTCTTTTTGGAAAGTGTAAAGGAGATGATATTCAGTTGGAATTTGGGTGTGATCCCCTGGCATCAGTGTGGGTGATGATGTTGGGAAGGACCCATGGACTTTGAGCAGCGTCCGTGTCTTGTGATTTGGGGTGATATGCTCTGACGTAGCAGGGCTTTCATGGCTCTATGGTCTGAGGTTTCACATCAAGCAAATTGTGGGCCCATGCAGTAATATTGTGACCCTGCTCACTACTCCCTGCCTTTTGTGAAAGACTTCTTTCCCTCTTTTTATAAGATGTTATGATGATTAAGGGGTGGGAATGTTAGAATAAATGTTGGAATGTAGATAAGGACTCTGCCCATACAATCCTTGGTGAGGAGTGATTCTGACGGGCTGTATTTGTTGTATTACTTATTCCCATGATGTTGGGGACAATCGTGAAGCCAAAGATTCCATCAGTCAGACTGTTCTTTGTCTTTTTTACATTATTCCAGTAACTGCATGGGACTATAATCACTGGGCAGGAGGTGAGAAATGACAGGAAACTATAATAGAGAGAAAAAGGGGAGTTGTCTTCCTGACAATAATGGTAACAGTGGCAACTTTCAACAGTACTGACTTACTATTCTGACTGAATAACTGCTTTTTAGAAATAATTTTTTAGAAGTAGTTAAAAATTTATGATTGAGTTTTATTTGAAATGTTCCTTTTCTATAAATCATTAAAATATTTAATAATAGATAATTTGGAATTTTTTATAGCATTCCAAATATTATAAATTTTAAAATATTATTCCTAAACAATCACACAAACATATATTTTTCCAAACCAAAACAGATATTCCCATGCTTGAAATGCTATTTCTAATTTCTAATTTATTCTTAAGGGCTAATTTGCAAAATGAAATTGTTTGGATGATTGGTTTGCAGTAAACATAGTGTACCAAATTGGTTTCTAAATTTAGAGAAAGGTTGAGTCTCCTCTTTTAATAATCAAGAAATAATAGAAGTATTAATGATAATGAAGCTTCCATAATTAAAAAGTCAAATTCTGAAATAACAAGCTGAAATGAACATTAGCAGGTAGCAGCTACATAATTTATAATTCTCACAAATGGTTATTTTGAGATCTTTTCATGGGATAACACAACCTCCAACATGCAGTTTTTTACGTGAAAGTACATATATGCCATATGTGCCATAATTGAATTCCATAACATCTTGGGGAATTTGGTATTATTGAATATAATTTAAAGATATAGGGGATAATGCATAAAATTCTATGAATCACAGAAGAAAGGCAAAGTTGTTTTAATAAATGTTATGATTTCTATGTCTGCTATTTAAAATTATCAGTATTGATTATAAATTATTACTTAAAAAGTAATAATTATTATCCACATAAATGTTTTCCAAAAAAATTTTTGTTTACATATAATAGGATTTGAGGATGAGGTCTATATTTTAAATACAGTAGACTCCATGTCCTTTCTTGGAGGTTTTTGAGGACTGATTTTTGGTAGTATCTCTTTGGCATAAAATGTTTTATGAAGTCCAGCTTCTCGAAGTGCTAACTCAAAACGAAGTCTAGGGTCAGCAATTATCTGTAGAAATAGAATACAATTTGAATAAATAGCAGTTTATTGAACTAAAGTAAATTTTAACAGTTAGTCCCATATTTTCTCAAGTTGCATAATTTGTTTTTACTAGATAGCAATAAACTTTGTGAATACAATGACTATATTCCGGTAATTTTTACTAAAAATGTCCAAACCTTTTTGATATTATCACTTTCCAGTACATCAGTGGTTTCCAACATAGGAGGTATAGAATATAGTATAATAGATTAGATAAAATATAATACATTAAAATTATTAAAATATGAGGTAAAAGCAGCTTGTTTTCTTTTTCTTTTTTTAATTGTAGAGATGAGGTCTCGCCAAGTTGCCCAGGCTGGTCTCGAACTCATGGGCTCAGGCAATCCACTCACCTCGGCCTCCCAAAGTGCTGGGATTACAGGCTGAGCCACCAAGCCCGACCGCAGCTTATTTTCAATACTATCATTATTTATTGCTGGCTGGAATTATAAAATACAATTACTGATTAAAATAAACCTAAGCCACAACCTTGTGCATCTGTCTTTAAACAGACATTTTAATTTCTCCATCATTTAGTAATTTGTAAATTACGTTTCAACACATGGTCACTACTTGAAAAATAAAATAAATAGAACTTTTCTTCCAAGGCTGGATTTCTATTTCAAACATAATTAGAAAATGCCTCCATCAATCTGATTCTAAGTGGGAGTAGACATATGAATAGTTCAGTTTCTGTTTTCATTTATAGCTGATTGGATCTTATTCTTCTTCCCCTCCTTCTAGGAATATTAAATGTCAACAGACACTGTTTGCAATGATAAGAAGGTGGTCACATATGGATTTTACCTAACTTGAAGTTCCCCTAGAGAATGTGATACTAAGCTATTGAAGGCAGCCCCTCCTTCAAGGAGCTCTGAGACAAATGAGGGTAATAAGAATGTACACAGATAACTACAGTTCCTGGCAACATGTGGCAGATACTCTAGAGTAGTATAATATGGAGGCACATCTCCTGATGCTAGTGGAATTAAGAATGGTCTCAGGTACAGAGAAGCAAGGGAACTAATCTTAATGACCAACTTATAAAGCAGATGGAGGAGGAAGAGAGCACTAAGGAGAAAGGAAAGCATATACAAACTCAGAGGTGACAAAGGCCAATTTGGGGTAAGGGTGGCTTGGGTAGAGTGCTAGCTACCATTGAGGAACACTGGAAACCGACACCTCTCAGATTGAGACTTGAATTGAAAAGGCTTGTGTGGCCATGCCAAGGAGTCTAAGGAGCTACTGGGGTTATGTTTGTTTCTGTTCTCAGCATGGAAGCAGAATAATCATTGTACATTGTAGTTTCATAGGAAGATGGATCTGACAGTAAGTTCAGAAAAAATTAAGGTGGCAAGAGAAAAAAGAGGATGAAGTCAGGAAGCGTGGTTAGGAGTTTACTACAATTGTCAACATATGAAATCATAAATGTCTAAACTTAGCTAGTAGCAAGAAAGAGATGACTGTCAGAAATACTATGAAGGGAAGAATCAATAGAACTTGGCAGCTGATCAGATACAGGACTGGGGCAATGATGAGTATGAAGTCAAGAATTATAGTTTTTTCCTGGTCAAGATGGCGGCAACACAGGCGGAACTGTGAGATTCTCCGAATGTGAGTTCCCCAAAAAGACTCTTGCTTCCCTTCCCCCACGCACTCATCCACAGCCAGACGAATGGTCTGAGGCCCAGGGTCCCTCGGTCCCACGCAGGGCTGGCTATTCCA
>CAUYQG010156275.1:0-48835 GCA_963574415.1 Tarsius wallacei
CAGAGTAGGGTGCAATGGCTGTCCCTGGTCACTGCAGCCTTGACCTGCTGGGCTCCAGCCGTCCTTCCGCCTCAGCCTTCCAAGTAGCTGGAACTACAGGCGCGCACTACCACGCCCGGCTAATTTTTTGATTTATTGTAGAGATGAGGTCTCGCCAAGTTGCCCAGGCGGGTCTCGAACCCTCGGGCTCAGGCAATCCACCCACCTCAGCCTCCCAAGGCGCGGGATTACAGGCTGAGCCACCGAGCCTGGCTAGTAATATTTTATTTTCACAATTTTTTTTGCAAAGGTTCCATGTATTGTTAAAGGTTACCAGCTTTAATTTGATTTAGATAGATTAAAATTTTCATTATTATTTCTATAATTCAAATTCTTCGTGTATCTTTTCTTTTTTTTACCTCATTCCTTGGTGTCTGAAAGTGATTTGTTACTGTCTTGTAGTATTATTTGCCTGTCATTTTCCCTGTGTATTCTAATGTATTTTGTGTTATACATTTGGATTGTATGTTATTTGGCACATAAAGGTGTATGCTTGTTATAGTTTAATTAAACATTTTGTCCCTTATCAATATGCAGTGATACCTGTCTTTGCTTTGTGTCATACAATTGATATTGTCTTACTTTTTGTCTATTTGCCTGTCCATTTATTTTTAACTCATTTGTATAATAATATACCACTGTAATTTTACATTCTAATAGTAAGCCTTCAATAAATGACAAACCAATGTTAGCCTAGGCAAAGCACATAGCATACATTGTTTCTTTCTTCTTCTTCTTCTTTTTTTTTTTTTTTTTTGAGTTGGTATCTCAGTATGTCTCCCAGGCTGGAGTTCAGTGGCACCATCACAGCTCATTGCAGCCTTGACCTCCCAGGCTCAGGTAATCCTTCTACCTCAGCCTCCTGAGTAGCTGGGACTATAGGCATACGCCACCACATCCTACTATTTTGTGGTTATTTTTGTAGAGATGAGGTCTAGCTATGTTGCCCAGGCTTGTCTCAAACTCCTGAACTCAAGTGATCCTCTCACCTTGGCTTCCTAAAGCGCTAGGATTATAGGCATGAACCACCACATCTGGCCCATTATTTCTAATTCTCACAAAAAACTTTAAGAGGTAGATATTAGTTCCACTGTGTAGAAAAAGAAAGTGAAACTCAAAGCACAAACATGACTTGCATAGGAGCAAATAATTAATTAATGATGATGGAGTTAGAATTTTAACCCAAGTCTGTCTGAACTCAAATTTGCCCTTCATTGTCTCTGCAGGTAGTTTAAGAATTACGACAATGAACTGTATATAGCCCAGTCTGCACACTTTAACAAAATTTGCCTCATTTACATGTATTGTTATAACTGATGTACTTAGAACTATTTTGATCATTTTATTTTGAGCTTTGTGATTTTCATGCTTCCTTATACTGCATGTCTAAATGAATTATATTTAATTATGTTTTCTCTAGTAATTTGGAAAGTATAGATAACTTTTTATCTTTGAAGAATGTTTTTGAAAAGATTAACCTATATTTCTCTTATCAAAATTAACAATGAAACTGTATGTTTTTCCTCAGTATAAAATGGAACTAAGCAAATTTCTATTTTCTTCTCCCTCCTTACTTTCCAGTCTTTAAAAATATAACCTAAGTGTTTTATGTCCAGGCTATTATTGTTGAATGAGTATTTTTGGATTCCATATCTTCTCTTTTAACTTGTGTTGCATTCATATGTTAGTAATTCTTTACATTCACCTTGATGTTTAACTGGTTTAGGGGTTAATTCTATATTGTACTATTACATTCCTTGAGTTCTTAGTATTGGTACTTCTCTCAGTTTGCATCTTTCCGTCTTTTATAAGAAAATAAGATAATGTGGGTGATATATTCTGACCACTTGAACTCTATATAAGTGTCATATTGGATTCTTTGTTGTTTTGATTGCAACTCTGTAATACTGTAGCTAAAAATATAAAAAGACAGTACCAGGATTATTTATTGCAACACCATATTAGCAAAAGTCTGGGAGTATTTCAAGATTCATAAAGAGGGGATCAGTTTAATAAATTGTGGAATACTCATGCTCTGG
Organism: Tarsius wallacei; assembly: GCA_963574415.1. NCBI lineage: Eukaryota > Metazoa > Chordata > Mammalia > Primates > Tarsiidae > Tarsius > Tarsius wallacei. Next base: position 2,079 of record CAUYQG010156275.1, read on the forward strand.
GTACTGTGCAGTTATTAAAAAAAAGAATTTTCTTAGGGCATATTGCTAAGCCAAAAATGAAGCAGGGAGGATTGTGTTGTGAATAGTATCTTATTGTTTAAGGAAAAATAACACAATATAAATGGGAAAATGTGAATAAATATGTGTGTGTATGTATGTGCAGTGTATGTGTATGTCGCTATGTATGTATATGTGTGTATACGTGAGCTTGCATATATATTTGCATGTGTGTGCATGTATGTATTCTTCATATGTATATGAAGGCTAAACTGTATATATGAAAGATTAAAAAATGAGATTTCAGCTGAATGCAGTAGCTGGGTGCAGTAGCTCGTGTCCCAGCTATTCTGAAGACTGAGGTAGGTTGATCACCTGAGGCTAGGAGTTTGAGACTAGTCTGAACAACATAGCAAGACACGCATCTCTTTAAAAAACAAAAATAAAAATGGGGTTACACTGAGGGAAGGCAGGGACAGGGTAGAAGAGTACAAGAGATGGGGTAGAGTCTAGACTTTTCTAAATACAGAAGAATTTTGTGAAACCATGTAAATGTTTTACATAATTGTAGATAAAACTAAAGCAAAACATAATATGTAATCTCTAGAAACTGAAAGCAAAATTTTAAAAAAAGAAGGTAACTCTATTAAGTTGATTATTTAATCTTGTGGAAGATAATTATTTTAAATAATTGTAAAACATTCACTGACTTTCCGTCATCAGTAAGGTATAACTTAAAAACAAATAAAAAAGCTGCAAAGATATCTTAAACTTTTTTAGTATTTGTTTGTTTTTAGTAATCTTTTTATAATACCATTGGCATTGTTATTCTGAGCTGATTTTGTGTGTGTATATGGATATATGTGTACTATATGCATGCATATTTGCATATGTATATGAGGGGACCCCCAAAAACCCCAAATTTATTTATAAAAAAATGTGTATTTTTACGTTTGACTTTAGTCATCTTCAAAATACTCTCCATTTGATGCAATACACCTTTCAAGATGCTTTTTCCACTGCTCAAAACGGTTTTGAACTTGTCAATTTTGATGCCTTTTAGTGCTCCTGTCGTTTTTTGTTTCACCTCTTCCACACTGGCAAAATGTTTCTCTTTTAGGCCTCTTTTTATTTGGGGAAACAACAAAAAAATGTTGCTCAGGGCGAGATTGTGTGAATTGGGAGGGTAGAACATGGGGGTCATGCCGTTTTTGGTCCAAAACTGCTGAACACTCAATGCATTGTGGGCAGGTGCATTAGTAAATGACCCATCATGATATGGGCAAACGCATTGAAAGAATCTTAAAAAAAAAAAATCACTGAAGTCGAACGCAGCCCCTCACAACAGCTAACTGATATACTGATGCTGATGGATTTCTGAAACACCTAGCAAGGGAAACCTGTACAAGGGGCCTGCCCTCCAAAAAAAAAAAAATCCTTTGTGTGTGTGTGTGTGTGTGTGTGTGTGTCCTCTCATACATATATATTTATAATATGTATGATTAATCATTGTTTTATGTTAATATAGTCTATCATACAATATCCTATTCTCTATCACTCATTTGCTTTATTCTGTGTGTACACACACACACACTAACACCAAATTACCTAGACAATAGGCTTTGCATTCTATTATATATATTCCATATACATTATAAAATAAAGACAAATTAGTGATTAGGTGTATGTTGTTAAGGAACCTAGATTTTAGCAAATACAAACCCAGAATTAAATGAAAACCCTGTAATTCTGAATTTAAATTGGAAATATCTCTGTATTTAATGTATTCCTATTGCCATTTTATTTTAACTCACATTCTTTTTGATTTTAAAATTCTGTTTCTTAAAGGTAATATCATCTTGCTATTGAAGCTGAAAAAGGTTTTCTAAATTTTGTTTTGGGTTTCTATAGTAAACAATACATGAAAGCTTGCCACTTTATTATGTGTTTAGAATAACATCCTTTTTCTTTTATTGTAGAATATTTTTTCTTTTTTTTCTTTTATTTAGCAACCTCAGTAGTATTGTTCTAGAATATTTTTCAAAGGCTCTGTGTTGGTTTCATTTTTTTCTTAAATAGAAATATGCCTACGTTTATAAAGATTAAGCTAATAATAAATCTTAGATCTTCTCTTACTTCAGTCCAATTAGTTAGTTAGTTATTCTTTTTTTCATTTGTGTCTTTCTTTTCTTCTGACCTTGAGATTAACTAGCCATCTTGAAATTATATTTTGAAAACTCAGAAGATTTAATATACCCTTGGAAGAGCTGTGGGTCAGCTCTAAGCCCAAGACAACAAATTAAATTTAATTCCCTCTTAGAATTTTCATTAGGCTTTCTTGACCATAACTCAGTGGCAAGGGACTAGAGATTATTCTTGTTCTACATGGGGAAATAATTCCTCTTTGACAGTGTTCCCCACTCTGCATCTTCAATATCTCTTCACAGTATTGCTGGCCCTCTTGGGAAGCCATTTTGAAAATAACATATGGCTTTCTTTTCATTTTGTGCAGCCAGTGTTTAATTTGGCTGGGAGAAAATTGTATTTGACATCAATTTTACTTGTTTTTCTTTCTGGCAAAACTACTCTGAAAGGTCATTTTTCCAATAAGGTCACAACATAATTTTATTAAATATATACTCATTATTTATTGCACATCAATTAAGTTATTCACACACACACACGACATGACAAATGAAAAAAAAAAACTCTCTTCTATAATACCTCAGGGACTTGCCCTGCAATAGCAAAAATATTATCATTTCTGATTACGTGTGAGCTGTGTGGTAGACTAACAATGACCGATAATTTATTGCTTCTTCTTCCATTGAGAGATGGAGTTTAGTTTCACTCCCTTTGAATTTTGGTTGGCTTCGGCGACCCAACAGGATGTGGCAAAAGTGACTTTCTGAGTCTTCTGAGATTCGGTCAGAAGAAGTCTTACAGCAGCAACAGTGTCTACCCAGGTCTTTTTGACTGTGCCTTCTGGGAACTCTGAACAACCATGAAAGAAGTCTCACTACCTGAGACCATACTGGCAAAGCCATGTGCAAGGAGCCTAGTCAAGAGTCTCACTTGACCCAGTGTTCATCCCTGCCAAGGGACCAGACCTGTGAATGAAGTTGTCTTGACCTGCCTGTCCACTAGGTAAATATCACTGAGTGATACTATCAGTACCTTGTAGAGCAAAAGAATCTCCCAGCTGAGCCCTGCCCAAATTGCTGATCACTAAGTCATGAGATATAGGAAGAAAAAAAAAAAAGCATGCTGTTTTAAGCCACTGAATTTTGGAGTAATTTGTTATACAGTAAGAGATAACCAAAATAACGTATACACTAATCTCTTAAGTGCAGTTTGGATATAATGACTGAACAGCTTATTGAGGAAGCAGCAGGGAGTTAGGAGCTTGGAAATTTAAGTTCCAGTTTAGTGTCTAGTAATCTGTGAGGCTGTGAGAAAATTACTTGACTTCTCTCAACTTTTTCTCAGAAACAAAATAAGAAAATTGACCCAATAATAGTAACAACAAGGAGAATAAATCTCAATACAATGAGAGCAAACATTTATTGAACACAATTGTGCCAGGCACTGAACTGTTTTCATGCATTTTCTAATTTATTCATCACACCATCCTTGTAAATTATAGATGTTATTATGATTATTGTCAATTTATAGATGAGGAAACATCTTTAGAAAGATGAGAAACCTTCTCCTTTATTTATTTATTTATTTATTTACTTATTTGAGTTGGAGTCTTACTGTCTCTCCCAGGCTAGAGTGCAGTGGCACACTCACAGCCACCGCAGCCTCGACCTGGTAGGCTCAGGTGATCCTTCCGCCTCAGCCTTCCAAGTAGCTGGAACTGCAGGCACACACCACCATGCCCAGCTAATTTTTTTGATTTATTGTAGAGATGAGGCCTTGCCAAGTTGCCTAGGCTGGTCTTGAACCCGTGGGCTCAGGCAATCCTCTCACTTCGGCCTCCCCAAGTGCTGGGATTATAGGCATGAGCCATCACGCCCTGCCTTTCTGCACGTGTTGTAAGGTATTTTTGTTGTTAACCTTTAGTCTTCTACTTATTTTGTGTCTAGGGTTCTTCAAATTATTGCTTGTGAATTAGAATTTTCTCTTTGTAATAGCTAAAAAATAATTTCATTTTCATTGTACAAAAAGAAATTTCATAGTTATAAAGTAATACAAAACTAGTTACAAAAGAGATCTCAAGAATCTGAAGTAAATTTTATGCTAGTACTCTTGATACATTGGAACAGTAGAAAGATGCAGAAATGTCAAAGGGAAAATGTGGAATATATATAAACCATGGAATACTATGCAGCCATTAAAAGGAATTAAATCATGTCCTTTGCAGCAACGTAGATGGAGCTGGAGATCATCATCCTAAATGAACTGACCCTGAAGCAGAAAACCAAACCTCACATATTCTCATTGTATGCAAGAACTAAATTGTCATAAAGATGGGAATAATAGACACTGGGGATACCATATGGGGGAAGGCGGGGAGGATGATCAGGGTTCAGAAATTACTTATTGGATGCAGTGTTCATTATCTGGAGAATGGGCCATCTCAGACCCAATTCCCACCACTATACAATATGTCCATGTAGCCAATATGAATCTAAAATAAAAATAGAAAAAAACAATTGGGGCAGTCCCCTCGAGTCCCCTCCTGCTCTTGGAGATTTTCTGTCCTTTTAATAAATCCTGCTTTCAAAAAAAATATTTAAAAAGCTTCTTCTTTTAGTTTCTAGTCAGATTGTAAGGAAGTCACATGAGAAAGTGTAGGGTGTACCTTACAAATGGAAGCATACTAGTGACAACAGTTAACACTCATTCAAAGAAACGGATCTTGGCAGAGAGGGTAAAAAAGACACTCCAAGGACAATTGTTGAGCTGTCTTATGTATTGAAAGAACTAGATATTCATCTTACTCATTAGTAAAAAATAAATTGCCCTACATTTTATGTATTTTTTTGTTTTCCTTTTTTTGTAACCCCTATTTTCTTCCAGTAATTTTTCTTTCCTTGTGTACTTGTAGTTGCATAGTGTATATTCATTTTCGTTAGAAGGCAGGCAGGAAGGAAGGAAGGAAGGAGAGAAGGAGAAAGGACAAAGGAAATACATCAGGGAAACCACTAATATTCATCGGATGCCTTAATTTTTGCTTGTACATATGCTGTGTCAAGTTTACATTTTTAAGCATTTGACATTTAAAATTTTTAGGTGGATTTTGTTTTCTAAAGCCATCTGGCTAGTAAAAAGTGGAACTGGATCTTGAATCAATTTTCTAACCCTGTTTATGATACAGAATATGCCTCACTGTCTCTCGTGAGCCTGCCCTTTAGTTGACAAGATTCATTTGACTTAAATTTGACTTACCAATTCTTTAAAAAATCTTAATCCAATTTAAGAGTGCTGATTCACATATTGCATAGCATTCCCTGGTGCTTTGAACCCATTAATTTTGGTTGAAGTATTAAGAATGTCTAAATATAATATCATGAATGAACTTGCTGAGTGGATTGAAAAATATCCCTAAGCCTTTTAGAGCTTAGTTGCAGGGTGTGTATTAGCTGTTGAACTCAAATTTATTCATGGTGAAGCTCTCTTTGAGGCACTGATGGATGTATCATTTCATGTTATTTATTGAGAACCATTTTCAATATGGACCTGGGTTCTGTGCCATTGCCAAGGGAGTCCTGGGAGAAGACCCTGGTATGTGAGAATTTCATTCCATTCTTTTGACAGGGGATGTTTACATCCTTAGAAGCTTCCTCTTCTCAGCCATGTAACTTAGTTCCTGGGTACCTTCATTTGATACCTAAGAACAGTTTCCTTTAACCAGGTTGTTATCTGTTGGAGGCAATTTGCCCTCCTTCCAGGATATATGTAACAATGTTTGGAGGCAACTGGGAGATTCAACTGTCATCTAATGGGTAATGGCCAGGGATGCTGCTATATACTCAACACCTCTAGGACAATCCCATAAGAAATAATTATGTGACCCAAATGTCAACAGTGACAAGTCTAAGAAACCCAACTCTGGTTTTTCAACCTTTTTTCTTTTTACATTATTGGCCTCCTAAAGATGTAGGAGGACACTTTTTTTACATTTTTGACATTTTTTCTCCCTAGTAACACCATCCCCAATGAAATTTTAATGTACTGTATTATTTAATGGTTTATGTTCTGTAGTTATATCTGTGCTTTATTCATAATAACAGTATGTGATTTGAATGATAATTCATATGGAAATAACTTCCTATTTAGTTGTGACAAATACTTTATAATTCTGTATCTGTGTACTACCTACAATCATCTCATGTACCCCATGGGGCTCTCCCATATTGTGGAAAATACTGGCCAAGCTAAGCTCAGTTAACTTTGTGCCACTCCCTCATCAGCCTCTTGACTGTCCTGTCTCATACATTCTCATCAACAGTCAATTATGAGCCATTTGAAGTTTCTTATTTCCCTTTGTGTTCCGAGTCCCAAGAACCATGCCTGACATAGAGTAACAGTTAGTGCTTATCTGTCACTTGCATGATTGAATGAGTCTGGGGCCATGGACAGGCAGTGCATGACCCCAGCTAGTGCACAGGTCATGTCTGTGTGAATTAGGGTTGGGTGCAGCTCCATGGGGGTGCATGCTTGGTGAGCAGAGGATTGGATCAGGTGGATTCAAGCCATCCCCTGCCCTTAGCTGAGAGACACTTTTTTGTAAGAACTAACTACACAACCACACCCAACTGCTGCATATAATGGTTACATGAGATCTGGGTTAATAGATAAGAAGAGAACTTTTTCAGGTTTTTCTCATGATCATAATGTGAAATGCTTAGTTTTTTTCAAGTTCTTCTCATGATGATAATCTGAGAAGCTTAGTTTTTTTCAGGTATGCCTTCGATGTATTTATTTTCCTTGTTCCGTGGAACACTTAAAGAGCAGTTACCAATAATTGTCATTGAGAAGCATCTAATATAGAAGAAAAGTAGACTTTATATAAATATTTAAAAGCATGCTTACTAAAGACCAAGGAGATAGTTATCTCTTTCTGTGGAGCAAGGATATAAAAAGTCAATATTTTTTAACAGAACTGTGTTCTGAGTGGTACTACCTTCCTTCCTGATTTTCTTCCCCCCTTCCTTTTAATCATTTCTTCCTAACTCTTCTCTCTCCTTCCCCCTCTTCTTTCCTTTTTCTTTCCATCTCTCTCCTTTTATGGCCTCTCCCTGTCTTTCCCTTTTTCTTTTCAGGGGAGAAGTAAATGGATCTGAAAATCTGAAACCATGCAAATGTTTTCCTTATGCGTCATGGCACTGTTATACCATAGCTGACCACCAGGCAATAAATGGAAGCCAGTCATACAGAGTCAAAGTAGGAAGAGTCTTTTAATGTATCTATTTCAAAGATGAAGAAACCTATTTCAAAGATGAAGAAATGACTTACCTCAGTCATATCACTTGTATGGTTGTGATGATGTGTATCTGTAACATGTAATTTGTGTCATGTATCAGGATTGACGAGGTAAACTATGGGTTTAAAAGTCAATAGGAATAAGTAGGGAGAGGAAAGTGAGGGGTAAAAATGTTTCCCAGGATGGCACGGTGCCAGTCTGTTCTTTAGCAAATATTTCTGACCTATTTCTCTGGAGTTATGGGGCAATATCCTGATTAATGCAGGTTTCTGAGAGAGTAGAATAAGGGGAACAGGAAAGGAGAGGAAAGAAACTTTGAAAAGGGTAATTATAGCATGGTTTATGTTTATGGAAATCATCCTGTAGAGAGGGAAACAAGTGAAATAAGGGGGGAAGAGTTGCTAGAGCAGTGTCCTCTAGTAGACAGGCAGGCGTGGGAACAATGTGCAAATGGACCAACTGATTGTCATCTCTAGGAGTATAAGCAGGGCATCCATAGAAACATAGGCAAGGCAGAGTCTTGGAGGACAGATGTTGAGGGATGTAAGCTTTGAAAGGCTCTCCTCTTTGTGTATCAGTTTTCTCAGAGAAATAGTAAGTTTATTAGTTTCCTAAGGCTGCTGTAACAGGGTACCACTAACTAGGTATAATAGTCGGCGTTTTCAGGGTAACAGAACCAATGGAATAAATACGTAATTTCAGTCTGAGTCCAAAGTCCTGAGAGGCACTGGAGACCCAAGAAGAGTTGATGTTTCAGTTAGAGTCTGAAGTCAGAAAAAGTCTGATGTATCAGTTCAAGGAGGTCAGGCAGTGGAAATTCTTAATTGAGGGAAAGTCAGCTTTTTTGGTCTTATTCAGGACTCCAGGTGGTTGGGTAAGGCCCACCTACACTAAAAAGAAAAAAAAAAAGAAAAAAAAATTCTGCTTTACTCAGTTCACCAGTTCAAATGCTAATCTCAACCACATCACTCTCACAGACAGACTCAGAATAATGCTTGACCAAATATCTGGGCACCCTGTGACCCAATCAGACTAACACATAAAGTTAAGTATCACAATGGCCGAAAACAGCAGAAATTTATCCTTTCACAGTTCTGTAAGCTGGAAGTCCAAAATCTAGGTGTCAGCAGGGTTGGTTTCTTCAGAGGGAGAATCTATTCCATACCTCTCCCCTTGCTTCTGCAGGTGGCTGGCAACTTGGTGTTCCTTGGCTTGTAGACATGTGGCTCTACTTCTGTCTTCACATGGTGTACTCTCATGTGTGTCCATATCCAAATTTCCCTCTTCTCATAAGGACAACTGTCATTAGGACCCACACTTACCTGGTATAACCTGACTTTAGCTTGATTACATCTGCAAAGAGACCCTTTTCCAAATAAGGTCACATTCATGGGTTCCATAGTTAGGACCTCAAACATGTTGGGAGACACAACTCAACCCACAATAGGAGGCAAAGCCCTCAGCTTGAGAATGAGAATGGGGAAGAGGAGAAGGTGTAAAGCAGTCATGTGAGAGTGTATTAAGGAAGTGCAATGAGACTGGCGAGCAGCCTGAACTGTCCACTTGGGGTTTATGGTCATGAATTGCACGTGAAAACAGCCAGTTTGATTGTGTGGAGTTCTCCAGCTCTGAGCAGCTGTGTGTGTGTATATCCATGACTGGAGCCCAAACTGGATTTTACCAGGGCTGATTTTCTAAAAGAGTTGATGAGGTGGTCGTTGAAAATGTATGAAAGGGAATTGTTATGATGATTGACCTTGGGAATAATGCTGGGTAAGAAGGTCCAAGGGACATGAGAGAGTGAATCACAGGGAACAGGTGGCAGATGAATGGGTTCAGGTCCCTATCTGGTTGAAGATGGTGAGAGTTCGAGGCATTCCTGGCTGTTAGCTGAAAAAGTAGGCTGTCATGGTCAGAGAGTTAGATGCTTAAAACGGAGTTGTTGACAAGTGAACTCTAAGAACTTAAAATTTTACATAAATTTCCTAAAATCACTTAACTATTGTTCTAGTGAACCTTTTTAAAAATTACTTCAAAAAATACACTTTTTAAAGAGCAATTATATGTTCTCAGCAAAATTGAGTGGAAGGTACAGAGTTTCCATATACCCCCTACATCTCCCTACCCCACAACCTCTCTCCCATTATCAATATCTCCCACCAGAGGGGGTGCATTTGTTTCAATTTATTTGTCTTTAAATAGAGACAGGCTATGTTGTCCAGGGTGGTCTTGAACTCCTGACCTCAAGTGAACCTCCTGCCTCAGCCTCCCAAAGTGCTCCTGTGATTATAGGCATGAGTCACCATGCCCAGTCCATTTGTTACAACTGATGCATCCACACAGATATGTCATTAAACTATGCATGCTGTTGTACATTCTGAGAGTTTGGACACATGTATATTGACATGTGGCCATCATTTTTGTATCTTACCTAGTAGTTTCATTGCCTTAAAAATCATTTGTGCTTCTCTTGTTCATCCTTCCCTCCCTTCAAACCCCTGACAACCATTGACCTTTTTATTATCTCCATAGTTTTGCTTTTTTTCTGAATGTCACGTAGTTGAAATCATATAGTATGTAGTCTTTTCAGATTGACTTCTTTTACTTAGTAATATGCATTTAAGTTTTTCTTTATTACTTTTAACTATTCCATTTGATCTTCTTGCTGGAGGCAAATTCAGAGTGTTATTAATTTTCATTACAAAAAAGTAATCTTTTCATACTGGTGATGCTTTCTTAAGTCTCCAACACTTAGGTGGGAGACATCTCTGGTAATGGTAATGTCTACAAAGAGAAATAAAGCAGCATGTCATTTCTGAGCTGTTCTATTGCAGTTCAATGATGCTAAGGATATTGTAGTTATAAATTTGATTCTTTTGATTATCAGTAGAGATGCCTTACTTAGAGGAATATTTGGAGAAAAGGCTGATCAGTGTAACTTCCTGGCTTCACTGTCACCTTTTGTCATTTGTAAGGTAATGACAAATCTGGTTTGAAAAGATATTTACTGATAGTGAGTAGCTTTGATCTTGTCTTATTCTTCTCTAAGATTCTCAGTGACTTCTCGTGGTCTGCAGAATATAGTATAGTTTTTCATGACCTGACCTCTGTCTAATTTTTTCCAACATCAACTTCTGCTGTTCACCTTTTTGTACTGTATATTTCAGCCAAACTAGACTACCTGCTGGTTCTCAAATACTACATACAGGGTTTGCTTTCTGCCCTTGGGTTCTTCCTCCTCCCAGGGCTACATCTGTTAACATCATGTTATCACGCCTGACCTTCAAGGCCCTGCTCAGAGGATTTCTTATTAAGGAGACTTCCCTTTAGTTTTGAGATTCTTCAACAATATTGCGTGTCAGAATCACCTGGAGGGCTTGCTAGAGGGCAGATTGGCCCCATTCCCAGAGTTTCTCATTCAACAGCTCTGAGGTGGGACATAGGAACCTGCATTTCCAAAGTCTTCCCAGGTGATGATGCTGTGAGTCTGGAATCCACACTTTGAGAACTACAGAAGGCCTGAAATCTTTTTCCTAGTTCCATTGACATTTCTGATACTACCCCCACTCAGCAAAAGCTTCATTCTGCCACACTGCAGACATAATGTTAGCACATACTTATTAGGCAAGAATTATTTATTGAACACCTTCTATATACACATGGATTATGCACTTCAGATGGATTACTAATTTTCAACAAATTACTATACTTGAGATTATATTGAACATAATTTAATCTTTGATGAGTTGACAGGTACCTCTATGCATTGTCTAAGGTATACCATTATAAACATAAACGACTTTTGGTACTCTAGAAAAAAATAAGTAGTTTGAACTTCTGTAAAGACTGATGAAGTAGAGGTTTAAAAGATGAGGGAGTCCTTGGATTTGGAACACATATACACAGTGCATGTGGTTGTAATTATTGGCATTTATTTGAACTACAGGAGATTTAGCCAGTCCCTCTGTGTTTGTTGAAGATTTGGGCTCGTGTGGAGTGTGTGTTGGGGGAGGATGTTCAGTGAGGGACTTTGTTGAGGACAAGAGGGACAAGGTGAGTCTGGGTAGATGGGGCTGTTTCTGCGCAAAGGTCCATGTGGCCAACCAGGGTCCAGGCTCTTTTGTCGTTTTGTGCTTTTCTGTTCGGGGCTAAATCCAGGACAAACAAATGACCTACACGCAGCTGCCTTTGCTTAAATCAGCTCAGCAGACTGTGTTCTCAAACAGTCAGATAAAATCTGGCATTTACTTTGTATGTAGTGACCTTTGCTTTTGGGAGATTTTTTTTTTAAGCTTGAAATCTTGCATGATTGAGTTTTATTATAATATTGCATTAAAGGAAAAATACAATTTTCAATAGATTAGTAATGAGGATAGTTCGGTTCTTCAAAATGGATGCCATCGTCTCTTTTAAATGGTATAAAAATTTAAAAACTTCGATTTAAAACTTATAACTTCCTTTTGAGTAGTATTTCTTCTCCCCCCAATTCACTTTCCTTTTTGATGTTTCATATTTATCACTCCATTTTATCACTTTGGCTTTACAATTTTTAATGTGAAGGCATAAAATCAACAGCCAGAGAAGCCAGCCTTCTGCTAATTTCTTTAGAAGGGAATAAACATGAATGGGCTCCATTTTCAGCAGGCTTGGGGGGTTGGGGTGGTAGGAGCTTTCAGAGTTCCCAGTCTGAGGGCTCTGTCTTCAAGGACCTGCCCCTCTGGCCAGTTCTCCTCTGTTTTGCAACCCAGGAATTGCAAACCTCTGAATAAATGAGGAGAGGAACAGGCTGAGGAGAGGCAGAAGCAAGATCATGGGCAGCAAGAATTGCTGATGATGGTCTTGGGATCAAGAGGAGAGTGAAATTTTCACCCTCTCTTTTCAAACATATGCAAACCAGAGGGGTAAGTTGTGGATGCGCCAGCAGTTAAAGGGGTTACATGCAATTTCTTTGGACACAGTTTTCCCATCTGGCCTTTTCAGAAGGATCTAGTTTTGGGCTGGGGCCTTACTCTCTGGAAAGTCAGATGGAGCCTCACCCTGGAATTGGCTCTGCTCTTTGCATGGTTTGCATGTGTTCTCCATCCCCACCCCAAGTCATGCCCAGGGCACATGGACTGTCCCGCTTCCCTTTTCACATCCTTTTCTGGCTTCTCCAGACCGCAAGCAATCCTTCCTATCTCTGAAATTTTAGAACATGCATAGTCTCGACCACATAGTCTGACTCTGTATAGTATTTGACACTGGAATGGTGACAATTAATTTCAATGTGGGTAATTTAAAATGCTTGTATGAATAATAAAATTCATATCGCTGAATGTAATTAATAAACAGGCACGAGAAATGAGTGAACTGTTTTCATCATGGCCTACTATAGAAAATGAACCATAAAATTTAGGGCACAGTTGCAAGAACGATTAGAGTCATTGAAAAAGATAGATCTACAATCGAGTTTAAAGGTGGGAAAATAAGATAATCACCAATACAATAATTATAACCTATGTTTTTTTCTTAGAAAAATAATTGAAGAAAATAGCTAAAATCCATATGTATTTAGCCTGTTTAATCAAGATGATTTTTGAGCTTACTGGTTTTGCTAGGCAACTGCTAATGACTGCTGAGATGGACACTGCCCAGTCATGAGTCGCCTACCAGATGGCCATCCCCCCTGTTATATTTTCGTTCTGTCGTGGTTCTTCTCCTGAGAAAAGAGAGCCCTGAGGGGGAAATCACAATTTCAATTCATGTTTGCTTCGAGTATGAGAGCTTCTACCTTTTCCCCTCAGCTTCGGATAAAAGTGTAGTAATGGCAGGATTTGATTAAAATAATTGGCTGGCTATGTTGATTAAGTAAATTTGCAGTTTAAGGAAGAGAGGCCAGGCGAGGTGGTTCAAACCTGTAATCCCAGCACTTTAGAAGGCTGAGGTGGAAGGATTGCTTGAGCCCAGAAATTCGAAACCAGCCTGGGCAACATAGCGAGACCTCACCTTTACAAAACATTTAAAAGAATTAGTCTGGCATGGTGCTGCATACCTGTAGACCCAGCTACTCAGGAGACTGGGGCAGGAGGATCACTGGAGCCCAGAAGTTTGAGGCCGCAGGGAACTATGATTATGCCACTACCCTCCAGCCTGGGCAACAGAGTGAGACTCTGTCTTTAAAAAAAAAAAAGAGAAGGAAGGAAGGAAAGAAAGAAGGAAGGAAGGAAGGAAGGAAGGAAGGAAAGAAAGAAAGAAAGAAAGAAAGAAAGAACTAAGAAAAAGAAAGAAAGAAAGAAACTAAGAAAGAAAAAAAGAGAAGGAGAGATAGAGAGGAGTAGGAGTGAAAATACAATCTCAGTCTCTGACTTGGGCCCCTAAGTTGATGCTGTGACTGAGGAGTACCCTGGATAGAAAATAAGGTTCATGGGGAAGGACCCTGGGGAAAACAGTGGCCTAATTTTGGGCATTTTGACTTTGAGCTGCATGCATAGGCTAAGTTATATAACTTCTCTGTTTCTCAGTTTTGACCTCTGCAAAGTGGGTTTAATTGCAGCTTTTACCCCAGAGGGTTTTGTGAATGTTTCCTGGGCCATTATACCTAATATAGCACTGGAGCCACACTCCAATAATTGTTAGTCAAGATGATAATGTAAGATGTCAGAAGCTTAACTGAGTAGTCATTTCCTGAGCCTGTCTGATCAACATCTTTTCATATTAATCCTTTACTTATCAAAAACAACAATCTGCAGAATTCACCCATGAATAAGTAAGTTACAGCTGGGTGTAGTGGCATGCTTCTGTAGTCCTAGCTACTTGGGAGGCTGACACAGGAAGTTCACTTGAGCCTAGGAGTTTGAGGCTGCAGTGAGCTTTGATCATGCCACTGCATTTCAACCTGCATGACAGAGCAAGACCCTGTCTTTCAATCAATCAAACAATAAGTTGCGGGTGGAAATAGATCACTTGACAAGATAAGAAGGATGAAAAGAAGAAATGTTGATATCAGTGCAATAGGGAGGGGGAAGAAAAGAGACATGATGAAGAATTGACAGAATGAGAAAAGCAGAAAACAAAGACAAAAACAAAAGACAACCAAATAAAGACAAGAAGAAAATAACAATAACAATTAATTATGTAGTGATGATTTATATTACAATTATGGGTAACTTTGGAGCTGTCTTTTGTTATTGAGACCTCGGCTACCTGCTCTACTTATTTTACCCCATTCATTTTTATGCAACCCTATGAAGTGTGAGTGCTATACTTTGCCCATCTACAGATGAGCAAACTGGGGCTTGAGAGGTTAAGTGAACTTCCAGAGTCATAAGAGGTGAAACAAGGATTCAAATTCAGCAATCCTAGCTGTTATGAAAGAAGTAGAGATTCTCAAATTTATACTTGACCTACTGGTGTGGTATATTCTTTCTTTCTGGCCCACAATTGATTTTTTTTTTTTTTTTGCTTCCTTTTGTTAATTTCATGGTTAAGGAGAAAGCACATAAAAATATCTGTCACATAAGTGAAATATTTGAGAGCTTAAGGGCTTATACAATACCTTTCTCTTTTTCATGGTAGGGTTGAATAAAACATTAATGATTAAAAAAAAGACATAGTTTATGTAGACATCCATCAAGAATTGTTGAAATCAGGCATGACTAATCTGCAGACTATGTTACAGGAAAATATCTTGTATTATTAAGTATCATCAGCACTATAGTGTTAACGAGAGTTTTTGAAACTTGGAAGAATGTAGGTTCTTGAACGTGGGGCTTGGTTACCTGACAGGAACAACATATAGCACTTGCTGTATGGGGAGTGAGTGCTGAATCCAGGAACTGAAAATCATATGCCCTCTGGGCAAAGTCAGCTGGGTGTGTGACTATGAGCTGAAGCAAGCGGGGGAGCGTGGAGCCAAATGGAACCAATTAATGGACGCTTGGATGTGGACTTAAGATTTGTTTACCAAGTCCATTCACTGGTGGGGAGTCAAGTTTCCATATCCTTCTTTTTTATAATTTAATTTGATAATTTTTTTTAAGGTTGTAGGAACTTTGGATTAAACTGCAGAAATCCAAATTTTATGAGCATGTTGTGAATGCAGCTAAGGAAATATAAAGTTGTTCTACATTTACATGCTAAATGTGCACCTGTTTTGAATTTGTGACTTTGATAGACATAACTTTAAGACTAAGTACAGAAAGCCTGAGTTGTACTTGAGGCAGATTATGGGAGGCAGCAGGCATGGGGATGGTGGAATCTATCTTAAGAAATCACAGAATTCCTCTTACTCTGAAAGTCCAGTTAGGGTCAGTGGGAGATTTTATAGGGAAAATTGTACCCCACTTACCCAAGCCTACCTTTGTGGCTGCAAACACAGAAAAGATCATTTCAACTGTAACAATATTTATTTTTATTTTTATTTTTAGAGACGGGGTCTTGCTATGTTTCCCAGGATGGTCTCGAACTCCTGGCCTCAAGTGATCCTCCTGCCTCAGCCTCCCCAAATCATGGGATTATAGGTGTAAGCCACTGTATCTGGCTCTGAACTATAAAAATATATTTTCTAATAACTCTGATTATAGTGTTGAGTGGCCCATGTTTAGGTCAACATTTGATTGAATGTAGTGAATGGAAGCAATGATAACAAAAGTTCTTACTTGTTTTAGAACAAAAGATAGTTAAAATCAATGGTCCTCAAAAAGTCCTCTCCCTTATCCTTCTTTATGTTTTACTCCAGGAGGAGGGTGGGGCAGTTTGCTCACCATAAGTATTTTGAAAATATTTTCGCTTGATTTAGTTCTGATCTGAACTTTTAGGACTGGTTGTTCAATTTATTATTTCAAAGTATTTATTAAGTGTCTTCCTGCTTCTTGGAAGCAGGAAAATATAATCACGTTGTTCATGGAGACTTGTGATAGTTTTTGTTTATAAGCTAATTGACTCATAAATAAGAATAGCCTTACTTAACATTTAAAAAAATATATATTTTGACAAAGTATGACCCTGTGACCTTAATTAATGAATCTGTCACTTTAAAATTTCTTCTTTACTCAGTGTTTGCTCGAGTTTCTTAGTATGTTAATACAGTCAAAAACAATTAATAAAGCTTGTTTCAAACTGTGGTGTGTGAATTTGTAGTGGATCTGCTGTATGATTTGGTAGCTTTAGGTAGTGTCTTCAAGCATCATATTGTGATTATTAATTGCTATATCACAAATCACCTGCAAAATTAGTTGCTCAAAACAACAACAACATTTATTCTGTTCACAAATCTACAATTTGGGCAGGGCTGTGTGGGCCAGCAGGGACAGCTCAATAGGTACTAAAGAATCTACTTCCAGATGGTTTATTCACATGACCGGCAAGTTGGTGGTGGTGATCAGCTGGGAGCTGAGTTAGGCTGTCCTGTTTCCCCTCCATATACACTCTATGGGACTGTTTGAGTTTCCTTATAGCATGGCAGCTGGATGCCAAGACTTAGGGTTAAGACAATAAGTTGAAGCTGCCAGTCTTTTAAGGGATGAACAGGAAGGGACATAGACACCTCCTCTTGAGGTAGGCGTATCAAAGAAATTGCAACCATCATTAATCTGCCAGAGACCAAATTGGACTATTTACTTTTGCCTCTGTAAGTTGTTCACTTTCATACCCTTCAGCATTTCTCATGATGTTTCTTTATCAGTACTTTCTTTCTTTTTTTGAATTTTTTTTTTCATGTTTTTTCAATGGGAGCAAAAATTCATTCTTGGGTGGGGGTGTGGAAATATTAGATATTACAGTGGGAATATCTAGTCACAGAACATAAACATATACATAGTATATCTGTGGCAGGGATAGAATTTCAAAGGCAAGGAGAGGCATTCGGGGGGGGAAAAAGTCTAAAAATGCTCCTTAGGGTGGTGATAATGCATAATGTAAAAAATGGCTTTACTTCCAGACCCAGATCTGTTGTTGTTTTCTTTCATAATTCCTATCCCAAACTAGTGCCAGTAGTCGCACTTCACTGTCCCTTTTTTATACACTTACACTCATTTCATTTGTGTATCTTCTATGTATTTAAGCTGGTTTTATAAAGCCTCTCTCTCTCTCTCTCTCTCTCTCTCTATCTCTCTATCTCTCTCTCTATCTCTGTGAACCCCTTAGGCGCACATATCATGTACCTGTGGGATGTCCATAATTAGTATCTAGTGCATTGAATTAAGGTGGATTAAGGGAAAGTTAAATTTTGTCTTAGTTTGAAATCATCCAGATATAGACCCCAAGTAGCACAAGTAGCCTTTTGTGCAGCACAGGAAACACAGGTGGAGATCAGGAAGTGGGATAGGGAAGGGGAGGAAGTGAAGGGGGCAGTCTTGAGTTACCTAGTTACCTACCTGGAGTGAAGTGAGTGGAGCTTCATCCTGTATGGAAATTCTCAGAAATGTAAACAAAACAAAACAAAAAACTTCCACAACTCAGAGTTATACCACCTGCAGGGTCAGGGAGCTGGGGTATTTATACTTTAACTCTGTCATTCACTGGCTGATTATTGGGTAAGTATTCATTTCACTGCATTTTCCTTTAGTGGTTTTGGAAGAAGCCTCAGGGCACACAGAAGTGGGAAGGCCTGAGGCTAAGTGCAGGACATTAGTAACATCTAGGGCTCTAGGCTTTCTTAGCACTCAAGACTAGTAGTTAAGAAAGGTGATGAATGGTCTTTGTTTGAAATAAGGAACTCTTACTTTTTCACCATTAGTATCCCTGGCTGAAGTTCAGCTCCATGAAGACAGGAAACATGCCTGTCTTATTCAACACTGTATACCCATCAGAGAGCTCAGTAAAAAAGTAAATAATCCTCAGTAAATAAGAGGTTTAATGAATAAATGGCTGAATAACCCAGTACTAGGTCTTAAGAGGTGTGTTCTTTATTATCTTCCAACTCAAGGAAGATCAGAGCAGGTAAGACACAAGCTGGCAATGAAACCTGACATGTATCAGGTGATGTTTGCCTTCATGAATTTAGAAAACAATCAGACTAACCACAAGATTGAGCTGTGCCTGGTAGTAGCCTGAGCTGTTTATTGAACCATTGGTGTTTTGATGACTATGCAGCCTTGAGTCAAATTCAGATCTACTGAATTCAGACAGGCCCCTGGCCAAGTCCTGCTCACTTACACTGATCTCTAGTCCTGAGGCTTTTAGAATTATGTTGGGTTCAAGTGCAGTGGAAAACAGTATTGATTGACAGTGGCTGGTAAAATATTTCTGCTCAGGTGGACTCGTGGAGAGTTCACATGGTGAGCACCTTTTCTTATGGACCAGTTTATGTCCCCACACCCCTCCAAAAATATGTTGAAGTACCAACCCCCAGTGCTTCAGAATGTGATTTTATTTGGAAATAGGGTCTTTACAGAGGTAATCAAGTTAAAATGAGATCATAAGGGTGGCCCCTAATCCAATACGACTGCTATCTTTATAAAAAAAGAGAATTTGGATACAGAGACATAATGCAACAGAGGAAGACACACAGGAAGAAGACAGCTATGGGGTTGGAGTGATGCTGCTACGAGCCAAGGAATACCAAGGTGGCTGGTAATACCAGAAGTTGGAAGAGTCAAGGAAGTCTCCTCCCCTAGAGCTATCAAAGAAAGCATGTCATTGCTGAAACTTTGATTTCGAATTTTGAGCCTCAAGAACCATTAGACAATAAATCTGTTGTTTCAAACCACCCAGATTTTGGTAGTTTGTTACAGCAGCTCTAGAAAAATCGTATACTTTCTCTCTAAAAATTCCTCTCTCCCTTCCTCCCTCTGTCCCTCCCTCATTTCCTTCCTTCTCTCCTTCCCTTTCTCTCTTTCTTTGCCAAGGACATTTTCAAATATTTGTCCCATCCCTTTCTCCTTTCTTCCTACTTCTTGCTTTCTTTTTTATATATGCTTCATTAGGTAATATTTCATACTTGCCTGTGGGTTCCCTCTGTTTAGAAAGGACATTCCACTCAAACTGTCTGGAAAAGGGCTGAGACTTTCTTCATTGGATGTTAGGACCTTTCAGCTATTTCTCAAAAGAAAGTCACTCTTCTCATTGAAATGGGTTGATATCGATGCCAGGATCCAGTGGGGACGAGCCCTTTCTGCTGTAGTAATTTGGTGAGACGAGTCTAGGAGAAGGCCTCTGCCTCCTGAGTGTTGTTCCCTGTGGTGTGGCAGGCACAGAGCCCTTTCTAAGGAAATTTGTGTGATTTCAGTGGACTCAAGTGTGGCCATTAGTCATGGTCCCCATGACTGAGAATTGTCAACATTCTACTAATGAGTTTGGCTATTTGGCTATATGGATTTAGACCAGCGCTCACTGCCAAGATGGCTTCCAGAATGGAGCAGTTGAGTTGGCAGTAACTGGTAGTGGTATATAGTCAAGAAACAGAAGGGAATAAGAATTGTAACCTAGGTGGGTATTTAGCTTGAAGGCATAGTTTTTTTCATTTTAATAATATTGTCTTTCCTCACTCACATGTATTCATTAAACATTTGGTGACTACTCTGTGCTAGACATTTTGTTAGGGACTGGGTGTACAAAGAAGAGACAACATATAAACAGTGCATTTAGGTGTCATAGGTATTTGAAAATATAATTATTATACAAGGTACAGTTCAGGCATAAACCAGGGAGATAAGTTAGTTAGTTCTAGGGCAGATGGTTAGTAGTTTTAGAAAAGTCTTTATAGATGTGATGACAATGTCAGCAAAAATATATGAGTTATTGACTGCCTAGATGTGGACAGTTTTTACCTTCTTGGTTTAGCCTTCCTAAAGATACCATGTGTAACAGATGAATTCTGTCCTCTATAGATGACTCTGCAGCATAGGACTCTCTATTGAGCTCTTATTAAAGTGAACTCTGGCTTGCCAAAGCTCAGGCATGTCACCTTCCTGACCACTTGAAGCCCTGGGATAAAATTATTTTTAGTTTCCTCCCAAATGACCAAGTTGATGTTTGATCCTGCATCCACCAAAACATAGTTCTGTAGAGGAATTTTGTCTAGCAAAAGTAAAATGAAAACAAAACCAAATGGGTATAGACATGAATATATGTCTGTTTATAACCTATATGTGCTATGTTCTGATCAGCAGGGTGTTTATTCACTGGCACTATCAACCCAAACACTCAAATTGGAACATGAGATGCCTTTGGGAACTGAATAAAGTCCCTTGGGGAAATATGAGAAACAGTCCTTGGAATCTTAAACTCAATAACATTTGGTCTGGTTTCTAAATCTTACATTATTTTGTCTGACTTCTTTCATTCTTTTGGGAGTGTGTTTACTCTATTTTGTTTTTATTCTCTGCTCTGTGCTCTCATTTATTATTACTTTGGAGCAAGATAAGCACTCAGGGCTGTTTTTCATTGTGTACTCGCTTTGGTCAAGTTTTCAAAGGTTGCCCTGAGTTGCCTGGAACACTTCTGTACATGCATATATCAAAGAATGACGTGGAGAAGCATCTCCTTGACCTATGCCTCATCTACTATTTAATTACAAGTAACTTATATTAACCTTCACATCAAATGAAGACATGTTGATTTTCTAAATGGTAGAAAATACAAATTAGCCAAAAGAAGAGAGCAAAGGAGAGTAAAAAAATTACATGCAATTCACAACGTGGAAATAGCTACTGTAAACACTTTTATATATATGTTTCTTTATGTTTTTAAAATGGTTTAAGGCAGAAAATAGGGTGAAAAATAATAAAGCATTCTTTTGTGTGTGTACGTGTGCCAGTTACTCTTCTAGATAGTTACTCTACTGTACATTATGGGGGTAATGTTGCAGGATGTTAGAGAATATGGGCTCTGACCTTAGAACATCTCAGAATGAATCTGCCCTGCTTTATTTTCAGAGTATTATTGCAAGGTAAATAAGGTCATTCTTGTAAAGTGCCAGGCACTTAATGAGAGATGTGGATTTCATACTCATTCTCTTTCCATTTCTCAATCTCTCTCTCTCTCTCTCTCTCTCTCTCACTCTTTCTCTTTCTTTCATACACACACACACACTCTCATATCCGTTTTCAAGGACAGGTGTTATTGGCCCTGTATTATTGACAACTGAAGCTCAGAAAATATACACAAAGTCACAGCTAGACCAAGGTCAAATATTTAGATATATGATTAAACCTAGGATTTTCCAGTTACAAAGCATTCGTTTCATTATGTGACATACAATTTATTACAAAATCAGGTCTATTATGCAATTCTAAAAGATGATACAGCAGCTACCTTGCCAACTCTCAACAGGGGTGTAGAAGTGATTTTGAATGACATGCTGGTTCAAGAACTGAGCCAGTCATCAGATGTCTGGGTTTCTGGGCCTGATTGTCTTTGAAACCTGTAGCTCTGGATGACCTTGGACTCATTGCTTCACTTCTTTGGGCTTTAGTTTCTCTATCTGCTAAATGAAGGTGTAATATTCTGTAACTCTAGGGAGTTCCTACCATAGAGAATTCATGTTTCTACATTTATTTATCAGGGAGGATAAGGCTAATGTCTGTAAGAGGAGGTGTCTAAGAAGAAAGACAGGAAGCTGGCCACAACCAGATAGTAGTCAGTATTCGTGAAGACATTACTATCTGAGTTAGAAAGAGATAAGCCTTTGGGGAAAGGACTTTTAAAATGATTGATAATGTTCTACTTCAGAACATTCTATGTGTGTCTTCCAAACACAAAGCATTCCTCAATGCATTTGGTTTTTAACTGATTAAAAATATGAATTTTACTACTGGCTTCTCCCTAGGATGTAAAAAAAAAGCTGGAAAGAAAATCACCTTAATTTTACCAACAAGAAAAATCAAAATAATTTACAGAATCATGACTTCTCTTGAACTCATCAAAGGGCAGGGGCCATAGTACATCCAACTAGCCTAAAATACATATGTAGAAAACAGACTTCATGTGAATTCTAACTCACACGTGACAAACCATGGAGGACCATGGTCTACAATACAGGAGGGTAAAGTTAATTAAAATTATTAATAAATTTTTTAAGGTCAATTGTGGGCTAGCATGAGAGTGTAGAACCCTTAGGAGTTGGACACTGAAGGAGAGTTTACACTAACTCACAGACTCTTTAAAATTCACCACCCCTGGGACTCGGGAGAAAGATTAGGAGCCAAAATAGACACCAGAATAAGCCTCCTTTGAGGGTATCATCCTAGAGGAGAGGTGTGGTTATATACAAAGCTCTACCTGGACTCTTCTCCTGTAAGGAACACAAGACTTCACAGCTGGGATAAAGTGGCACATATTGTTGCTCTCAGGGTATACATATGTATCTCTTGCAATTTGTGGAGGAGAACATTTTAAAAATGTTGTATATCCAGGGGAAAGGAAAAAAACCACATTGGATCAAGGCCATTAGAGGTCCAAGACAGCTGTGGCAAAGTCACAAAGACTGAGAAAACCCACTCATACGACTGAAGGACACAGTAGCTGCCTAAGACTGAGGTAAAACAAGAGAGGGAACCCTTTCCTGTCCCTAACCTTCAGCTCTAGTCTAGAAAGTATTCAGTATCAGTTGCAATCAGCCTTTGGAGACAAGGCACTGGAGACTTTCTCTGAGTCATAGATGTACAGAGGAGTTTAAAAGCTGAGAATAGAGCATGGATATTGAGTCAATAATGGAAGATTACCTTTCAGCAAACTGACCTCCCATCACCACTAAAAACAAGCTAGAGAAATTGGAGCCTATGGTACAGCAATAAAACCCAAATCCAACTCAATTCCAGAGTGTATTGGCTTGACACCCCACACTAATTAATCTGAGTGAAAGAATAGATGTGGTCATTTTCATATATAAATACTATTTGCCTTGGGCTCTACTGCACATGATGCTAATCATTCAGCCAGAATTGATGAGATACACACATACAGAAGGCCTGGTTTTTTTTTTAACAATATCTTTCAATTTGAGTTGTCTGTATTTTCTAGTGATTACATTCAAATTATGCATTTTTGACATACAGAGGTGGTGCTGTACCCTTCTCCGTATCTTATATGCATGTCTAGAGACAAATTACATCAGTGTGTCTCATTGTTGTAGAATAATAGCCTTGGTCTCTTGGTTAAGGTGATGTCTGCCAGGTTTTGCCAAAGTAAAGTTCTTATATTTCTCTTTGTAAAATAAGTATCTTCTGGAAAGATTCTCTGAGACAATATAAATATCTTGATTCCCATCACATTTAGCCCACTAATTTTTACCTTAAACAATGATTCATGTCTGAAACAATATTACTGTGGTGCTTGCTATATGATGACTTTAGATTTCTAAAATTTAGATAAATTAGATATAGCATATTTATCAAAGTTATCAGTAACCTTACTGTAAGGATGAGCTTTCCTTCTTTCTTTCCTTTCTTCCTTCTTTGCTTCCTTCCTTTCTTCCATCCATCCATCCATTCATCTATCCATCCATCAGTATTTCTTGTTGATTATTCTTTTAGTGTAGGGTTGTAATATATTACAACCGTTATTTATTATTGTTACAAAAATTGTCTAATGTTTGCCCAATAGAGAGTTACTTCAAGTTACCTCCAGTATTCTTTGACAAGTCCCCATCATCTGATGAACACTTTCTTAGTTTCTGGCTCAACAAGATGTTCTAGGTCCATCTTGTGCTTTTCTTGCCCCAGTTCTAGAACTAGTCATTTATCCAAGAAGGACACTGACTATTAAATTTTATAGTGAGTCATATCAACACAAGAGTTAGGTTCTAAAGTTAGCATGGAAGGTTAAAATCCTGTGCAGTCAAAATTTTACTTGGGAATATTTTAGGAAGGCTATGTAGAGGTCAGGATTTGTTTCTTAGTATATTTAAACTCAGTAACTTTTTCCTCTAAGATTGAGCACCAGATGAAGCAGTTTGGATTAAAGGATCATGTTCCATGACATTTATTTTTATCTGGAAAATAACTTTAATGAGGTATGCTTGACATACAAGAAGCTACACCGATTTAAAGTGCCTAGTTTGGCTAGGCACAGTGTCTCACGCAATATAATTCCAGCACTTTGGGAGGCTGAGGCGGGATCATTGCTTGAGTCTAGTAGTTCAGGACCAGCCTGGGCAACATAGTGAGACCTTGTCAATACAAAAAGTAAAAAAATAAACTGGGTGTGGTGGTATGCTACTGCAGTCGCAGCTACTTAAGAAGCTAAGGAAGAAGGATCACCTGAGGCCAGGAGGTCAAAGCTGCTGTGGTGAGCTTTGACTGTGCCATTGCACTCCAGCCTGGGCGACAGAGTGCGACACCATGCTCAATTTGATAAATTTGGGTATTTGTATGCATTCATGAAACCATTACCACAAAGTTTTTTTTTTTTTGTATGTACGTTACTGTCCTCTTTGCGTTCCCTATTTGTTCCCAGACAACCACTGACCTGCTTTCAGTCACTGTATATTGATTTGTAGCTCTTTGAATGTTAAATAAATGGAATCATACAGAATGTCCTCTTTTTTTTTTTTTGGTTTGTATTCTCAAGATAATTTTTTGATAATTTGGCTATGTTGTAATGTGTATCAAGAGTTTATTCCTTTTTACTTTGTTGAGTAGCATTTCATTGTGTGGATATACCATTGTTTGTTTTTCCATTCACCTGGTAAGGGGCATTTGTTTCTTGGTTTCTTATTTTTTGCTATTAAAAATATAGGTGCTATGGCCATTTGTATACTTGTCTTTTATGGGCACATGCTTTCATTGCCTATTTTTTATTGCTGGACTATAGAAAAACAATGGAGTTTTGTATATTGATCTTAGGTTCGTCAACCTTGCTAAACTCATTTATGAATTCTAGTAGCTTTTAAAAATTATCTTTAAAAATTGCTGAATTGTCTATATAGATGATCACATTTTCCATGAATAAAGGCAGTTTTACTTCTTCCTTTCCAATATGGAGCTTTTAAATTTATTTTGCTTGCCTTGTTGCACTGACTAAAACCTTTAGTTTAATATTAAATATATAAGATCAAGATTTGATGTCATTGCCTGCTCAAAATAACATCTGTGTCATTTCTGGGTAGGTTTTGATTAATTGTTTTATCTCCTCATTATAATTTTTATTTATTTACTTATTTGACTTTTTACATGTCTGGTGATTTTTGATTGAATATCATACAATTTGAATTTTACCTTTTTGGGTACTCGGTAATTTTGTATTCCTATGTGTATTTTTCAACGTTTGTTGTTGTTAGAGTCCATTAGAAGCAATTTGATCCTTTTGAATTTTCCTTTTGAGATTTGTAGGTGGGACTAGAGCAAGATTTAATCTAGTCTTAAGTATTCCCTACTACTGACTAGACTTTCTTTAGTACTCTACCCATTGCTCTGTGATTTATGAGTTTGTCCAGTCTGGCTGATGCAAACTCCATATAACTAGTCCTGTGTGAACACCAGCACTCTAATCTCTAATTCTTTCCAGTGGTTCTTTTCCAGCTTTGATTACTTTCCTTTCAGGCATATGCTGATTGGTACTCAGCTGAATTTTAAGGGGACCCTCTGAAGATTTCCAGAATTATCTCTGTAAAGTTCTTTCTTCTTGTTTGTCTCCCCAGACTTTCATCTCTATCTCTTTAGCTCAGGGAGTCTGCTGGTCCCTGTTTGTATTTCTCCTCCCCACTCTGCAGGCTGCAGGCTCTCTCTTTCAAGGTGGTAAGCTGGGTAGTTGTACAGCTTTCCTCATTTGTTTCATGTCTCTCAGAGACTAGTGTCTTTCATTGCCTGACACCCAGTGCCTTACAAACTGTTGCTTTGTAACTTTTTTCAAGTGTATTTGGTTGTTTTAAGTACGAGGGGTCACTCTGGTCCTTGTTAATTCATTTTAATTGAAAGTGGAAGTAAACAATATTGATATTTGGAAGTTGAATTATATTCAGTGCCACAAGATATACCTCCAGGGACATGTGGGAATAAGTCAGAGAAGAGACATCTCTTCTCAGAGACAGACAGTCATGTTGACCTGTTCATATTAATATTTCTGTGTATTACTCACTGATTCAAACTCTGTTAGTTATAAAATAACTTAAATATAGACATAATTTAATTCAGCTATACTTGAATTCTTTTTCATAGTAGGTGAAATTTTTGTTCTGTGCATTGTTTCATTTTACATCCAGGGTTGCAAATTCAAATTCCTAAAATGTTCAAGCAAGTAATATACAGGAATGAATTTGTTAAGGCATAAAATGACTATAAAAATGCCACTTGTATTTAGTATAGAAGAAAAAGCTGGCAGGAGGGCAGGGATAGACCATGGTCAACTGCAGAGGAAAACCCTTAGGTCAGTAGGGGCAGGTGTGATAATAAGCTGGAGCTAATCGTCACTTTGAAAGAAGCATGTTGATGTTGGAATACTTGCATTTTCAACAAAAATGATGGAAGACATTTTTCAAAGAAAGTTGAAATACAGACATGTCCATTTTTGAATGCCACTTCAAATTTTAATCATAAGGCTGCCTGTGAATCAAATATAGCATACCTATAGGCTAAATATATCTTTGGGCTGATAGCCTGCAACTCATATTTAACAATAAATTAACCACTCACAATTAGAAAAATAGGAAAATAACTATTTACAAATAAGAAAATACTATAGAAGATGATAGAAACTAGTTAAGCTAGGGATATAGCACGTGTGTGTGTGTGTGTGTGTGCGTGTGTGTGTCTGTCTGTCTGTGTGTGTGTCTATTTCAGATCAGTAACAAAAAAATCAATAAATAAGTGAATACACATGCATGTACACACACACACACACACACACACACACATACACACACACATGCACTCTCCCCTGAGTGAACCTTTCATGAGCCTTGGTGGCTTTTGCATGTTCCCTGCGCTTGGAGTTATTTTTTGTGCATCTCCCACATAATCACTTGAGAGAATCTCTGGTGTTCAAAAAAATGCTTCCATGATCAAAGCTACATGAATAAATATGACTGTGTGAACACGAGTATTTTCAGTTGGTTTAATCGATATAGACAGCCTTTAAATTTATGTGTTGTGATAAAGGCCTTTTAAATTAAGCTAGAGCTATTTTGAATAAGACAGTTACTAGGATGATTTATTGCAAGAAGGTAAATGCCAAATTGGTGCAGATTTTTCTTTTCTTGAAATAACAGATTGACATAAACTGCATAAAAAGATTAATTTTTGAAATCAAATGGTTTAATTGTGTATATGCCTGCTAGATTTTGGGATATTATCCAATCCTGTTTTACAT
The DNA here is from genome assembly GCA_963574415.1 of Tarsius wallacei. Taxonomy (NCBI): domain Eukaryota; kingdom Metazoa; phylum Chordata; class Mammalia; order Primates; family Tarsiidae; genus Tarsius; species Tarsius wallacei. The sequence continues at coordinate 29,734 of CAUYQG010156275.1, forward strand.
TAAAAAATGACAAAAAATAAACTCTTTGCATTAAATATGTTTAAATAAAGGCTGGATTTGGTTAAGTAAAATTTTCTTTAGTCATATAATTACTCTTAATTATATACACATTATTTGCTGCTTAACAGAATTTTTTTGTTTTTATGTTGTTTATTTTTGTGAAAATGCTAGAATAAACACTTAAAAGCAGAAATTTAAGCATTACATTGAAAAATAATAAGGAAAATATTCTATTAAAGGTCACAAAAGCCGGGCTCGGTGGCTCAGCCTGTAATCCTACGCCTTGGGAGGCTGAGGTGAGTGGATTGCCTGAGCCTGCGGGTTTGAGACCCGCCTGGGCAACTTGGCGAGACCTCATCTCTACAATAAATCAAAAATTAGCTGGGCGTGGTAGCGCGTGCCTGTATTTCCAGCTACTTGGAAGGCTGAGGCGGAAGGATTGCTGGAGCCCAGTGGGTCGAGGCTGTGGTGGCTGGGAGCGGCCACTGCACTCCAGTCTGGGCGACAGAGTGAGACTCCAACTCAAAAAAAAAAAAAGGTCACAAAAGAGTGCCATCATTGTTTCTTTTTTCATAGTTGGGGCTTGAATATACCTTATTTAAAATAGGTGGTATTGAATGTAAGAAAACCACAAGTGAGTTCCATTAATTCTTACATACCCAGAAAGTAATAAAATGCAGTGTGATTATGAATGGAATGTCAAAGCCCCACTGATTTTTGTGCACTTGTACAAATTAACATTTGTTTAAAGTACTGAAGTTTTCCATTAATCTGATTCACCCACTTGTTCCTTGTGGTATACAACAGAGGAACATTTGCAATATTTCTGAAGCTTGATTAGGGCATTACTAAATCAGTAATTTGCAAGTTAAAACTGACCATTAAGTTGGCCTTCAAAATGCAAGGATGGATCAAAGATTGAGCATTCCAAATCTTAATGCCTTTCCTGTATTTTGAGTGAGGATCCTGTTCCAGTTATCTTATAAAAAGAAGCAGGATTTGCCTTCCATAAATGCTTTATATTTTGGATACAAAATCAATACAAAGGTGAGTTACACTCGATTTGAATTGGTAAAATATGTAAATTGCTGCTTGCTAAACTGTCAGAGATTAATGTCTGAATAGGAGTGGAAAGCAGCGCCAACTGTAAAATTATACAGGGCCTGGCGATTACCCCATCCGCATAATGGGGCTTGATTTAGAGGCTCTATTTTGGGATCACACATAAAGCACCAAATGCAAAAAAGCCGAGCTTTGTTTAATTTGTCCAGGGCAGTGCCCTAATTTTCTACAACATTATTCACTTCCCTTCTTTGAAAATGAATAACACATTTTCTTTATGGAACTCTGTGCATCTTTGATTTGAAAGTAGTAGCTTTTTCAAGCTCCTCTATTAGAATCCTCTTTTGTTGTCTTTTTATCATGCTACTAAATTATGCAATTTTAAGTTGCATTATCTTTATTGTACTGTTTGTCCATGCAGAGTACAAGTGGTATCGTTTTGGGCATGGCTAACATAGCATTTTAAAGTTGACAGATGAGAAAACTGAGACCCGGGAAGTCCAATGCCATGCAACTCTGACAGAGCTGAGTATAGCATCTGAATCTTTGTTATCGAGTAAGAGAACTTGCTGTCTGAGTTGAATGTCACTGACGGAACACTATTTGGCTGCCTCTTGAGACTTGGAATGCTCATTTTGGTAGTAACAGAGGACTTTCTTTATCTTCCATATGAATGGCCTGAGGACTATAATACCTATTTTAGATTATTAGTTGGTACTTTATCATTAAGATTCAGTCTGTTCAAATGAGTAAGTGCAAGATTCACTTTTTTAAAAAAAAGATAATGTTACTATGCATTTTTAAATTGATGAAGTTCATTAAACTTTTTAATTAATGGCTCCATTTTATTTTCACAAATGATTTTTCATTTCAAAGCAGTTTATATTGTAGGGTTATCTTGTCTGCAAGGATCAGACATCTAACTCAAGCTTGCTTAGGCATAAAAAAGGAATGTATTGGTCATATTCCAGGTGGGCCCATGGATGGATCTGAGCCAGACATGGCTAGTACCAGGGGCTCAACCATGTCAAGGCTCTGTCTCTTGATTTCTTGGTGTTCATTGTCTCTGTGTGCTCTGATTCACAGGTTGACCTTGATGGGAAGAAGGTCAATAGCAGTGCTGAATTAATATCCCCCACTCTAGCAACCTTATATGTCCATCTCCAGAAGATAGTGTTCAGCCAATCTTGAGTTTCCTCTGAACCAGTGCTTTTGGGCAGGAAAATGAGGCACCCATATGGTTGGCCTGTGTTGCACATTCTTTGTGTCACAGTGTCAAAAAGTGAGGAATTGTGACCAACAACCTCATTCCACAAAGCTGCATATGATAGTAGAGAAGTTTTCAAAAGGAAGAGGACAGAAGAGTGCTCTTTTCAGAAGCAGCCATAGCTATTGCGCTTTTTAAAAAAAAAAATAGAGGCGAGGTCTCACTGTGTTGCCCATGCTGGTCTTGAACTCCTGAGGCTAAGCAATCCTCCTGCCTCAGCCTCCCAAAGTGCTGAGAGTACAGGTGTGAGCCACTGAACTTAGCCTCGCACTTTTTTTTTAAGTCTCACTATATTGCCTAGGCTAGTCTTGAACTCCTGGCCTCAAGTGATCCTTCTGCCTTAGCTTCCTGAGTAGCTGGGATTTCAGGCGTGAACCATCATAGCTGGTTATTGTCACACTTTTAGCCAACTAAAATTTATAAGAGCAACTCAGAGTTACATAAAATGTTAATATTGCCATAAAAAGATGTACTCTTGCAGATTCGATAATTCATCGAGTAATCCACATTTTATTTCCCTTTTTTACCATCATTCTTTCATAGTGACCAAAAAGGGGCAAAACCATTAAAAGAAAAAGAATTTTAAATGAATCATTTTCTCTATTTTACTTCAATATTTGTGTTGCCCTCTCTCTAGCTCTCCAAAAAATCTTCTCACAGAGATTTGCAGTTGTCATTTGACTTAACAGTCTCCAACAACTGTGAGAAACCCTTTCAAGCAGAGATGAACATTTTATTTCTGTTCTAGCTGGGCCTCCCCTGGCATTTGGCTGCACACAGGTGTTCAGGAAAGGTATGTGGAATGAATCAGTGAGTGACTGTATGGCATGTGCCTGCCTGGCTGGAGGAGCCAAACTCAGAAGAGCCAGGTAGCTGAGACTACACAACACATTGCGCTGAAGTTGGAATTTGAACTCTTTTATCTTCTTTTCTCCAACTTAGCTTTTCAATCAAGAGGGCAGTATGTGTGCCAGTCCACAAATTTCAGCCTCTTTGTGTGCTTAGTGACTGAATCATAGCTGTGGCATTTGGTTCTACAACGGGTACAGGAAGGCAGTCTCAGAACTTCTGGCAGTGTTGTCCCACCCCCCTGAGAAGGGGCTGCTTCTAGTGCCTTCTTCAGGAACTTACTGTGTGGCAGAAGTTAGACTAATGATCTGTGCTTTCATGAACTTCTTGTGGAATCTGAGCAAGAGAGCAGACAGGAGAGCTGCCCCACTGGCTTGAAACTCATCTTCTCAGCTGCTCTCTCTTTTATCTTCATCTTCTGTTGGCTCCAGTTTCTTTCCCATGGAGGCAAACCAATGTCCAGTGAGCCACACTGCTCCTCCCAGACCACTCTTCCCTCTTGGGAACTCCAAACCCCACACACTACATTGGACTGGAATCAGTTAGGAGAAAGGACAAAAACTTCCAGATTGATATGAAGACTTGTCCTTTCTTTTTAAATACAAATCAAACTCTCGGGAAAATATAAGGGCAAGTCTTTCTCCCATTAAAACAAGTTGCCCTCAGAGCTGGCAGCTTTGTATTCTAAGGGGTGGCCTATCAGTTGAGGTTCAACCAGAAAGCCAGAACTAGCAGGATATCTATATTAAGAGATTTATTCAAGGAATTGGTTTATGCAATTGTGGAGCCTGGCTAGGAAAGTCTAAACCCACAAGAAAGACTGTCAGAAAGGGTGGCCTGGAACTCTTAAACATGGGCTGAAGCTGCTGTCCACAAAAGAAAAATCTTCTTTAGGAAGGCCTGAGCTACCTTTTACAGTCTTTCAATGAATTCAATCAGCTTACCTAGACTGTCTAGAATAATCTTCCTTACTTCAAATCAACAGATTATGGACTTTAATCACATCTATAAAATACCTTTACTGTACCACCTAGATTGGTGTTTGATGGAATAACTGGGCCATGGTAGCCTAGCCAAACTGACACATTAAACTGACTGCTAGAGTGGCCAGATGGATTTCTAGTAGATGCTTTGTGGGCTTTTGAAATACAGGCTTTGTCCTGCAACAGATTGCAAAACCTCTCTGCCTTTATACTGAATTGTAAAGACTCTTAAAAGAACCATTTTGACAAGGTATACTTAGGCGAATGTTCTTGAATATATGTCTTACTATTTCTTTTGGTTTGGGGTTTGTTTCATAAGCTATATCAGGTCCATTTAGGTCAACTTGGGTAAGGTATTGAACATGTTTAGTCTATGAACCTTTATTTAGAGATCACTCTTTCTATATTTGTAGTCTGTATTTTTCTTTTCTGATACTGCCTTCATTACCTTCCACAAATATTCACTGGATTTCTGTAGTAAGTCAGGAACTACTTTAATCCCTTAGAATACTTCATTGTATAAAATAGTTTCTGTTTCTATAGTGCTTGTATTCTACTGAAAGACAACAAAATAAACAAAATAATTATTTAGTTTTATAGTGTTGATAAATAGGGACAAGTGATAAGAATAATAAAGCAGTGAAAGGGAATAGACAGCAATGAATATATATGTATGTGTAAAGCTAGCTACACAACTTGTGGGGCCCAGTGCAAAATGAACATTCAGTGTTTCTTATTCAAGAAGCAGAAGGCCAGGCATGGTGGCTCATGCCAATAACCCCAGTGCTCTGGGAAGCTGTGGCAGGAGGATTGCTTAAAGTCAGGAGTTTGAGACCAGCCTAGGCAACACAGCAAGACCTTGTGTCTATAAATAGATAAACAAACAAACAAATAAATAACTAGGTATGGTGGTGTACACCTGTAGCCCAAGCTCCTCAGGAAGTTTAGGTAGAAGGATCGCTTGAGCCCAGGAGTTCAAGGCTGCAATGAGCTATGATCATGCCATTGCAAAGGTACTAAAGCATGAAGACTTTTTCTATGAGTCTTTTTCTAGAATAGTCATGGTGCTTTAAAAATTAGTATTATTTGCTTTTTAATGATAAGTAAAGAAAAATTAACAATTTAGATTATGAGGTATGAATTTATGGGGTGCAGTGCCCACTTTAAATGCAAATGTAAGAGTAGAATCATTGAAATTACACAATTTACATTTCCTAGTTCATACTGAATTTTGTTTTTATCAGAATAGTAAGAATGCTGCACAAGAGAATCTTACCTGCTTTTATTTCACTTCTTGATACTTGAACATTCTACCACCATTTCAGCTTCAGCTCACTGATGAGTGAGGAAAGCCTGATGGGAGAGGGAACTGTGGTCACCCTACCTTTTCCTTTCCTCCTGTGTCATTGTATAAGTGATTGTCTAATACAGTGTAATGATACAGATGGGTAAGGCTATGACAGGATTCCTTGATCATTCATGTTGCTTAGAACAAAACTGATTTATTTTTGCGTTTAAAGCAAGTTCTGTTTCCAGAGCATGACCTCTTGGGGCTGGTGTGCCCCTTCTCACTGAATCATAGGCTTAGCATTCTTACTTTGTACTCACTTTGACTCTTGCTGATGTCATGGGTCCATTGGAATTCTTTGCTCATGGAGCGTCACTAATGCTTTGTGCAAATGGATGGCAAGACTTGGGGAGGAACATATTGTGTGCCTCTCCTCTACTCACATAGGTTTTGCACTGTCCCATTAGACTTCCTAAACACAAGTTCAAAGATAAAATTTCAAGATGGAGACATTAAACCAAATACATTCAACCAAGCAAGGAGCCCTTCTTTGTGTGGGGCCCTGTGTGATGGCATACACTGCCTACCCATGAAGCCAGGCTTGTGTATGTGTGTTCATACATGTGTGTGTGTATGTTTATGCTGGATTAGATGTTAATGAGGAACAGCAGTCTCATGAGGTGACATTTGATCAGGGACCTCAAGAAGGCTAGGAAACAAGGCTTACAGATACCTAGGGTAGGAGCAACATGTTCAGAGGTCCAGGCACATATATGGCTTATACTCAGAAGAGTAGGGAGGTCATTGTGACTGGTTCCATAAGTGAGAGGATGAGGAGTAGGGGATAAAGTCAGAGGGGCAATAGGTCTCTGAATCATACATGACCTCGAAGGTCAAGGTAAGGGCTTGGAATTTTTCTATGAGGACTTGAGAAAACTTGGGTGGCATGGCATGATTAGATTTTAAAAGGATCTCTCTTGCTGTTGTGTGGCAATACTTTGTGTAGGGACAAGGTTGGAAGTAAGGGGCCAGTGTGGACGTTGTTATAATAGGCCAAGCAAAGATGGGCTTTGGACTGCATAGTATGTATAGCAGTGACTAAATGTGGTTGGATTCTGGTCGTTTTTTAAAACTAGGGCCCACAGGAATTGCATGTGGAATGGATATTTACTTAGGGTCCTGGCTTCAGACAGCAGATAAAAATGGTCCATCAAGAAATAGTGAATTTCTCCAGGTTCTATGGCTAGTGCATGAAAGAGATGGGGAAGGCAGAGAACAGAAATCTTATGTACTTTTTCATTTGTTCTTCTCCTTCTACAATATGTCTAGATGTTTTTACAAAGTAGTGTTTATAATATTCCCTTCCAAACATCTTTATTTGTGTGACTGAGACCACATGGATTACATTGCCACGATTTCACCTCTATACAGCATCTTGGAAGAGTTTCTCAGAATGTAAGATCCTGGGAGAGGTGATTTTACCTCAACCCCTGTTTTCACGGTCTCTACTTATGGATTGACCATTTCCTACAGTTTCATTTTAGTAGCGTCCTGACATGTTTTTCACCCCTCTGTTTTGTTAAATATGGCTTGGCCTCCCCTCCCAAAACAGTTCATAAAACAAAGATTTTGCTACCGGATTTGATGTACACTTACACCACTTACAAGCCCAAATGATTTAACTGTATTTGGCTTGTTTTTCTGCTTTTCAGCACTTTCAGACCATGCTGAAGTCTAAATTGAATGTCCTAACACTGAAAAAGGAACCTCTCCCGGCGGTCATCTTCCACGAGCCAGAGGCCATCGAGCTGTGCACTACCACACCGCTGATGAAGACGAGGACTCACAGTGGCTGCAAGGTATGGGGCACGCGGCCAGCAAGCTTTCTCTTGGCAGGGCAGGTTAAAGGTTGTATGGCCTTGAGACCCAAGTTTCACAATGGTACAGTTTTAAGAATGAAAATATAAAATGACTGACAAAATAAACTCATTAAGGGATGGTAGTCTGAATTCATATCTTCCTTGATTTTTAATGTTAAAGCTGTCTTCACCATTTTTGGATACACATTAAAGACATAGGTTTTAGTATGGATAAAATAATATTCTCTCTGTATTTTCTGTAGCGCTAAGGAAATTTGGGCTTCACAAGGAAAGTTTTATCTTTAATGATAATTCTTCCCTTTCAACTTGCAATTTGAATAAAACATATCACAAAGAATGAAAAAATAAAAGAAACAAAGCAAAAACAGGTTATACGTTTATACTCTGAATCTTTTGGGGGTAATTTTGCATTTTTTCTTTGCTTCCACTCTCAAAATTTACACTAATATTCATGCCTCAGAATCCAGAAAAAGCATTTTTCACTTATGCAAACTGTAATACTGACATGGAAACAAAACTAGAAATGAAATGTATAATTTTGGTGAGCTTTGGGTTCTTTTTCACATGATATTCTTTTTTGCTTGAGTTGATGAGTATGGTAATTAGTTTAGAGGTCACAAAGAAAACATTTTTTATGCATATTTGGTCATCAGAAATTTGAAGTAGTAAAATTAAAAAAGGGTAAGGAAAATGCATGCTTGCATGTGGATTTCTTTTATAATCTTGTAGCTATACTCCTTTCTTTATTGCTTTCTGTATACACTCGTTTTCTTGTTTGTTTTTTGTTGTTGTTGTTGTTTGAGTCAGAGTACAGTGGCATGCTCACGGCCACCACAGCCTCCACCTGCTGGGCCCAGATGATTCTTCTACCTCGGCCTTCCAAGTAGCTGGAACTACAGACGCACGCCACCATGCCTAGCTAGTTTTTGTGGTCTCAAACCCCGGAGTTCAGGCAATCCTCTCTCCTCGGCCTCCCAAATTGCTGGGATTACAGGCTTGAGCCACCGTGCCTGGCCTAAACTCCTTTTCTTATTGCTTAGTTTAGGGAGGCAGTTCCTGCATACCTGTGGTCAGGTGGGAGCCTGCAGCAATCTGGGGTGATGGTGGTATGCACAAACCTCACACACATTCATTCATTCCAAACATATTTTTTGGGTGCTCACTGTCTTTCAGGTACTGTGTCACACACTGTGAGCAAGACCCACTAGTCTTTTTATGGAATTTAACTGCTAGTTGAGAAATATGGGAGGAGAAGAACAACCATTGATTGGTGAGAAATCCAGTTGGTAAGGAAGAAAGAAGAGTCTTTCTTCTACAAGGAAGAGGAATGCTAATTCCCTGAGGTGGGAATGACCTTGGTATGTTTTGGAATGGAAAGGAGTAGACCCCTGTACCTGAGAAGTTGGAAAAGTTGTGATGAATGGTGATGCTGGCCAGGGAAGAGCCCTGCGGTTATGGCAAGGAGTTTAGATTTTGTTCTAATTACAATAGGGGAATATCAGCAGGATTAGGCAAGTGAGCTATATGACTCCATTTTTAAAATAGTGTTTTATCTTATTTTTATGTTTTATTTCTTTTATCTTTCTTTTTTCCCCTTTGTTTAAAAAGTAGTTTTTCAACCCTTTCCTCCTCCCTCCCTCCTTGTTTTGGAGTCCCTAGTGTCTGTTATTCCTATCTTTTTTTTTTTTGAGTTGGAGTCTCACTCACGGCCACCCCAGAGTCAACCTGCTGTGCTCCAGCGATCCTTCTGCCTCAGCCTTCCAAGTAGCTGGAACTACAGGCACGCACTACCACGCCCGGCTAATTTTTGATTTGTTGTAGAGACGCGGTCTCGCCAAGTTGCCTGGGCTGGTCTTGAACCCGCGGGCTCAGGCAATTCACTTGCTTCGGCCTCCCATGTGCTGGGATTACAGTCTGAGTCACCGAGCCCAGCCTATTCCTATCTTAAAAAGTGATTGTAAATGGTAACTTGGGTCAAGCAACCTTCCAGCTTTCCAAGAGCAATGGCCAGTGGCTCAGCTTTAACAGGAGAGAGTGAATCAACAGTATGGGCCTTGGACCCATTACATTTGATGTTTTTGGTGCATTGAGGATATAAAGGAATTATAAAAATACTCATTAAATTTAAACATGATATGAGATCAAATTTGTTATACATTCTTCAGAAGATTTACTAATGTTATTTGGAATTCTGTTCCTATTAGGGAAGATAGTGCCTCAAAGTAAGATGAAGTCAGTAGAGACAAGTATAAGAAGGAAAGTTTAGTATGATAAAGCCTACAGAGTATGTTTAAAGTGGGAAGGGGGAAAACACACACACAGTTACAGGATAAAAAGACTTAGCGATCTACCAGCCTAATTCAGATATGAAAGAAGTGTGTGTGTGTGTGTGTGTGTGTGTGAATGAGAGAGAGAGAGAGAGAGAGACAGAGAGAGAGAGAGAGAGAAATATTTGCTAGAATGAAAACTATTATTTTCTGAAAAAGGAATGTAGAGTTCATGTGTCTTGGCCGAGTTTTTCTGTGTACTGCCTTGGGTTGTGTTCATTTATTTTACTTTTAAAAGGATGTTGAAAAAAATAATAGGAATTCAGAAGAGCACGCCAAAGAGGGCAAGTGTTGTGCTGGCATCAGTGTGTGTGGCTAGCTAGACAAAGGGAAGTCGGCAATGATTTCAGCTAGACACAGGAAGAACTTCTGCATTCAAGGTGAAAAACACATTCCACTGGGCTATAAAAAATTTATGAACTCGCCATCCCTAGAAATCATGAAGAAGCAATTCCAGGCATAGATAATCATAACCCTGGAGTCAGGGATCTGGGCCAACACCTCTTGAGGTCCTTTCCAGCATTATCATTCCATCTGAAGGGAGAAAACTGCAATGTGTAATTCTCCAAATTGTATACTATCCACTTTAGACATTTAAATTTTAACTGGAAATGTACTGGCGTTACAAGCTTTGATTCTCAAGTACAACATCACCGTTGTGTTCAGAGTCATATTCTTTTGTTTAAAAGTTAGAGTTTTCTAACCTTGAAATTTTTGTTTAAAATCCTCCCAGACTTTCCTCAGTGTTTTCTGATCATCTTCAAGAACAAAGTCCAGTGTTTCCTTTCTGATTCTTGCGAGTAACTTAGCTCACAAGATGCCAGCTGTAGAAGGAACACTCTCTGGGGCTCACGCCTCCCAGGAATAATGAGCACAATGTAGCCTGGGCCCAGCTGCAGGGCCTGCTCAGGGGATTCTCCGTCTTCACACAGTAGTAGTTCTTTTTTCCTAACAGCTCTCGTAACTTTGGATTTGGGGAGGGAAAAAGGCAGGAGGAAGCAAAGGAAAGGGGGGATTGGACATGGGTTATGGTGAGCACCACTGAGAACCTCGCTCATCTTAGATTTCTCATTTCCCGCTGATCTGTATTCTCCGTGGGTCCTGACGGGATTGCCTTGCCAGGCTATTCATGTTTCAGGCAGCTGGGTCTTTGTGTATTCTCTTCTATTGCTGCCACTTTTTTTTTTTTTTTCTGGAGTGGAGTTATTTAACTGTACAACGCACTGCATCCCATTAGGACTCTTGTTGTTTGGAGTATCAGATGCTGTGTCCGATTTTGCAGTCGCAACGATGGCTTGTCACACCTCTCTCCTCCTGTCTAGCAAGAGGAAATCCTAGGTGGCTTCAGCTTGCTCACAAAAATTTATTGAATAAATAGTCATTGGAACCTACTGTGTGTGTGGAATTGTGGATAAAAGAATCAACGTAGTTGTTGTAGTAGATTCCATGTATAGCTAAGTGAGAGAAATAAGACAAGTGCCCAAATGCATTGATCACAAGTGCTTCTGAAACGTGTGTGTATCAGAATCCCCTGGCAGGCAAATTCCTGGATCTTCTTCCCAGAGATTTTCATTCAGGCACTCAACTTAGTGGTAGAGAATAGGAACCTGCACTTTGAAAGAAACCATGTAATTTACATTAAGGTGAACCGTGCTTGGAGCTTGACTATCTGAATCACAAAGTTGTGTGTAATAAGAATAATGTAAGTGATAAACCCTGCCTGGGAGATGAGGGGCAGAGTGGAAAATGATATCTGGGGGCTGACTAGCACTTGTATGGTCAGAATAGATTTTAAATTTTTTTTATTTTAAATATGTGGGGTACAATTCAGGGTTAGGTATACAAATGTTCATTATACAGTACCCTTCGCCAGCAGGCCCAGAGAATGACTTCTGAGGAAGAACTGGGCGCTGGAATTTCTGTATGCCACCTTGTCCTCTAGGGAGAGCTTTCCTATTTTGCAATGACTCTTCCAGGTCCACTCACTAAAGTTCTCAAAGCCTTCACAAAATAGTGGTGAGAAAGAAGATAATTTAAAAAAATAATAAAAATACTAATAATACACTAATAGTGATGCGAAAGAGCATATGTTTATTAATACATTAAAAACTTGTCTGTGCGCTTTTCATGACACAAAAGCATTTCATCCTCATAACAACCCATGGTTTAAGGGTCAGGTGTAAGTCCGATTTCACAGATGAGCTAGTTGAGGCGTAGAGATGCTCATCAGCTTGTACCCAGCAAGTGATTGACAGAGCCTGGATTTGAACTTCAGCAGTCTGACTCTACAGCCTCTGCTCTCCCAACCAGATGCTACTGCCACTCCCTGACCACTGAATGGGTCTATATCTGTATCTAATCTATCCACAGATATATCTTGAAATGTGCTGATCAGTTGTGCCATATAATTTTGAGCAAGTCATTTTTTTTTTGTAGGCTTTAGTTTTTGTACCTCTCATAGGCTGACCCTGGGTGTGTGGAGTTCAAGTACTCTTTTCTTGCTTAATTGGATTATAATTTTATCGTGTAACAACCAGAAAGCATGAGGAGAGTATACAAAAAGAATCATTTAGTTTTACCCAGATATACCACTCAGATTCTCAAATTTAGTTTTCTAAAAAGAATGGACAGTTTACAATGAGAAGTCATATGCCTTGTAAAAAAAAAAAAAACATACACACACACACACACACACACACGTGTTTGGTGAATTTCTATATGGCCATGTAAATGCTATACAAAACCTATTTGACAGTGCTTATTATTTAAAAGCAAAATAGTAGCGATGCTATAGTCAACTGACACATAATAGGGGTTTAGCATATAACTTGTATCTTTTATTTAAAACTAAATTCCTCCAAACTATTTTTCTCTCAGTTCAGAGTATGTTTTATAAGTTTGTGGTTGATGGGGATTTCTGAGTGTAAGAACTTACACAAGTTGCAGAAGGGACGTAACTTGGAGGAGAAGTACCAACGTGAGTATGTCAGAACAGGTGCAGAAGGAAAAGCAGCTGTTGGCATGTATCTCCTGTTTGGGCCTGAGTCTGTCTGCCTTGATTCTGGATTCACTTGGTTGTCATAGTAATATATGAAATAGAGTCAAGCCTTTATTGTTCTTTATTTATCTGGTTGTCTTTATTAACTGGTTGTCTTTGTGTAGCTGTCTGGGCCAGAGTCTTGCAGTGGATCTTTGGGATGTGCTCCACAGGGGATGATTCTCTTGGCCAACAGGGGGACCTTGGGTATTGGTAGTGAACAGGGCTAATTTAGCATGTGCTATTTCTTTCCACTCCCCTTTCTTTCTGTTTCCTCCCTGCTTAGGCTGAGGGTGTCCTTGTCTTCATTCCGCAGGCTGGTGAGTGCCCAGCAGCCTCTGTCTCTTTGTCCTTCACTGAGAGCCCCGCCAGCCCCTCACCCGGGCTTTTGCTCACACTGGAGCCTCTGCATCCCCAAATCTTGCCTCTTGTCCTGAGTGAGGTGCTTGGCCTGGCTTGGTGTGTAGCCCCAGTTTAGGCTGTTGCTGTCATTGTCTTCCTATTTGTGAGGGTAGAAACCATCAAACAAACTCATTTTCATGAAGGAGTTAATGATTTGTAAACCATAACAATATTTATATTACTCTTTTTGAGATTGTTTGCATTCAGGAGTAACAATAGTCCCTTAGCTCTCAGGATGGATGTGGTTGATTTACAGTTTCATGGGACAGAGAAGAGACATTTCTGAGCTGAGGGCTTTGTAGATAATCCTCAAATCCTACCACTGAGCGCTTGTGTAAAATGGCCAGTCTTAGAAATGAATTTCAGCAATTCATCCTAGCTTAGGATAAGGACTCCTGATTTGACTTTAAGTATATTCAAAATTAGTATCATGTGTATCCGGTTTCTATGCTTAATTCTTTGTGTTTGTTTGATCAATTGTGTATTTACTTAGAAATGTGGTCATGCTTTTCCCCCTTTGTCTCATTTTAGACAACGGTTCATTTTTTTATTTATTAGTACAAGTGAAAATGTTGACTTTATGTTGCCAGCCTTATCAAATGCATCTTTGCAGCCCTTTCTTGGTATAGGTCATTTTGGGCATTGTTTGAATCCTATTATATCAATTAAATAGACTTTGTTTTTGCAAAATAAGTTTCTGATTTCAATATCAAGACAGAGTATAAATTAAATAATAGTAATATATAGGATAGATTCAAGCCTGTGGTCCTTAATGGTTATTTTTCTCTAAAATCAGAGTGGGTGATATCTAATATATTTCCCTTTATTCTTCCTCAGACTTCCCTGTAAACAAATTAACACATTTATTTGTGCTTGTTTCCTCAAATTTAGGAAGCTAAAAGTTAATATGGGCCAACCTCTGTTGTTTAAGAGACAAGTTTTTATTTTTTTGTAATTTTTACTTTTTGTATACTTTTATCTTTTCTGAGTTTTTTCTTCCCTCCCTCCTTTTTTTCCTTTTTTCCTCTCTTTTTTCCTTCATCCCTCTTTTATTCTTTCCTAATTTCTTCCTTCATTTCTTTCTTCATCCACTAGAACATTTTGCATAATCTTAAGATGTTCCGGGACTTAATAGGAAAACAAAGATAAACAATAATTTTGGATACTTTGGGTTGAAAAAAAAGAACAACTAACTTGAGTAGACTTAAATTATTGAAATTTATTTACTCTCTAATCTGTAAATTCTTGCAGGAGGGTTGACTTCAGTTACTCTCCAGGGGTTGGCTCATCTGCAGTCATAATCCATATAATTACACCTCTCTTACGTCTGCTGGTCACCCTGTCAGGTTTGTTCTTAGAATAGCTTCTCTTATGGTTAACAAAAGCTGGTACTGTGGTTCCAGGCCACACATCTATCCAGCACAGCAAGCTGTGGGTGGTTTCTGTCCTAATATTCTAAGCAACTCTCTTGAGATTTACTCTGAGGGGATGGGAATGTGGTCATATGCTCACCTGTAAAGCTATGTTTGTGTTTGGAAAATCAAATAGGCTGGCTCCTTTGACTTAGTTGAAGTGTTCCACATCTGGAGCTGGGAGGATAGCCAATTTCCCTGGAACCCCAAATTCCTCAAAAATAAATATGGGGTGTGTTGGGAAAAGGAAAAGCTATCCTGAAAAGGCAGCATAAGGGTGACCCTAGCTATCTTATTTGTAAGGTCACTGTTTTATCAGGGGAGAAAATAGATATGACTTCAGGGATGGCTGAAATTCCAGAATATTGTTTTGGTCTTTGTCTTTATATATATGTGCAAGATACAGACCCCTTATATTACTGCTATGGTACCTAGCATGGAAGGATAGTGTACCTGTGGTTTTACTATAAATTTCTTGACCATGAGCCCCAAGTTACGACATTGAATTTGGTACTATTGTCCTTTTGTTGACAACCATGGTGTCTTCAGCACAGCTCTTTGCTCTTCATGAACTCACTTTTGTTATTTGTTGACTAAAATCTCTTTATACTGGGAATTATCTTTGCTTGAGCTGATAAATGTATGTGGAGTGAAGAAGATCATTCTGCCTGATTTCTCTAGTTTGCAGCATGGAACTGACTGTCAGTTAATGCTTGTTGCGCTGGGGGTCAGACTTCTTTATAGGGCTACTCATTCATGTGATTGATGGGTGCAGTAGAGCTGTTGTCCCATTGAGGGATTCTCTGGGAATCCCTGAAACCTTTGTACTATTTATTTCTAGGTGCCCCACACACCGTGAGGACTATGGTTGCAAATGGCCATTTTGCTCTAGGGAGCCAGACTTGACATTAGAGTTTAGCATTTGGGCTAATGTTAATGGCTGTATATTTCTATATCTCCAAATTTGTAATGTCACTGACAACATAAGTCAACTTCTTACCTGTAAAAACTCTTGGGAGATCAGCAAAGATTCATTAGTGGGAAAAAGGTAAACCGTCTAAATGTCTAAAGACAAATTTTGCTCAAAAGTGCTATGAAAACGTGCAGTCCATAAAAATTAGATGTAGAAATTATATTGATATGGAAAATGTTCATAATACTATTGGAATTCTGTTTTTTAAATATATAAAATAAAATGATTGTATGTCTATTTTTAAAAGGAGAAATATGGACAAATATATGCTAAAATATGAACAGAAGTAATCCCTGGATATTAAGACTGGGGTGAAACTGTTAATTTTCTTATTTTTGGCTCGTGTATTATTTAAGTTTTTAACACTGAATGAACATTACTTTTAAAAGTAATAATTAAAGAATAATTTCTTGGAATGTGAGAAGTTTGGGAACTTATCTGTAAGTAACTCCATTCTAAATGGAACATTTTGGAAAACAGCTCCCTCTAAGTCAATGACAGAGACATTTATTTTTTCTCTCTGCCTAAATCAGTTTCACAGTTTCAGGAAAGTGATCTTTTTTATCTAACTTGTGACTTGTCTGGTGTCAGATTTGTTTGATGTGCCGAGCATAATAATTAGAGACCTACTCAAATACATTAGAAAGGATGGTGTACTGGTTTCCTGAAGGCTGTTTTATGGCAAAGTCAGTGGCTTAAAACAACATAAATTTATTCTCTCATAGATCTGGAAGCTGGAGTCTAAAACCAGCATCACTGGACAGAAATCAAGGTTATGCCCAGTTATGCTCATGAGGACTCTGGGGAGAATCCATTCGTTTCCTCTTCCATTTTATGATGGCTGCAGGCGTTCCTTGGCTTGTGAATACATCACACCAATCTCTGCCTCTGTGGTCACATTGCTTTTTCTTCTGTCGCTGTGAAATTTCCCTCTGCTTTTCTTTTCTCTTATAAGAATGCTTGGGATTGAATTTAAAGTCCACTGGATAATCCAGAATAATCTCCTCATCTTTAGATCCTTAATGCCATCAAATTTACAAAAAAGCCTTTTTCTTTGTAATGCAACATAGGTTCTAGGAATTAGGACCTAATATCTTTTCGTGGCCATTAGTCAGCCTACTACAGATGATTTCTTATAATTGGGAAATTATAAAAATTGTAAGAATTTCCAAGGGATATACAGTTGTGTGTGTATGTGTAATGTTGATAGTCAGTTGTTTAGGTTATGTTTTTCTTGAGCCTGAGAAAATTCTTTTATTGGAATTCAGAAAGCTACTAGAAGAAATAGAAAAATAAGGAAGAGTGCTCTACAGAAGTAGCATCTTATTCCCATGTTGAGCCAAATTTATTTCTGTATCAAGAATTTTGTTAAAAAGAAGAGATATCTTAAAATTTCACATGGAATACAGGTTTTTTACACAAAGTTGTGAGAATTTGCAGTTTGTTATGTTTCAGTGTAGTAGGCATATTCAACAGTGTTGATAAAAATTTCACAGTATTACCACTGAGAATATGAATAAGTGCTTTTCTCTCTGTTCCCAGTAAAGTCTTAAGCATAATTTTGAAAATATGGAAAATATTATGAGTATAATGTGCATGTCTGAGAGAAGTACTTTGTTATGCAGTTATTTTCCTCCTATGATTTTCTGTTTGGAAAACTCATCTTTGAAACAATGTATAGGTTTAGTTCTGAAAATTTATTTTAATTGTTATCTGGATTTAGGTCCATTTATTTAGAAAATAGGTTGTTTTTTATGCATATTTTCCTGGATTAATTTTGTGGATCAAATGTAGTTCCTCTGTGGTAGACTTCATTTGTTAGGCAACCACAGAAACACCACACAGAAAACCAATTAAGTTGGTAAAAACTCATTAATAATATGCATTATGGTTTCCAGCAGAGATTATACAGCTTCTTAGAGACTCTTAGGAAGTTATAACTTCAACATTAAAATCTGGTTTATACAAACATAACACTTAAATATGCCAAACGCAGTGGCTCACCCCTGTAATCCTAGCACATTGGGAGGCTGAAGTGGAAGAATGGCTTGAGCCCAGGAGTTCAAGACCAGCATGGACAACATAGCGAGACCTTGTCTCTACAAAAAATAAAAAAGAATTAGCTAGGCATGATGGCATGTGCCTGTAGTCCCAGCTATTTGGGAGACTGAAGTGGGAGGATTGCTTGAGTCCAGGAGTTCAGGACTGTGAAGAGCTGTGACCGTCCCATTGTACTTCAGCCTGGGAAACAGACTGAGCCCTGACTCAAAAAACAAAACAAAACTAATGCTTAAATATAAGAGGTTAACTTTTAAAAGACTTTCTCAAGTAAACATATACATTTTTGGCTCAGCATTCTTTGTTTCTCAGTGTTATATTCTCCTTTTACATTAGAGACATCTGTACTGTGAGAACCAAATATTAGAGCAAGTCTTCCTGCTACTCAAAGTCTAGTTTAATTTATTGTTTGTTAAATGAAAACAATGAACATTAAATAAGGAAGCATTAGATAATATAGACCATGTGTGTAATCCCATATAAACCTAGACTTTCTTTGTAAGTGATTTTTTTCCTCTTAAATCTTAAATTTTATCAAAGCTATACTTCCAGAGATAAAAACATCAAATAACAGTGAAAAACTAAACATAAAATTGTTTTAACTGTTTCTTTCATCTCTCCTGTACTCCCCAGTCCTGCTTGAAGAAGTAACCATATTATTTATTTTGGCAGTTTCTTCTTATGTTTACCCTTATAATTCCAAACATTATACTTTATCCCATGTTGAATATTCCTTGGCTTTCTATTTTGGTAGATGACTATTTAGGCCTATAACAATCCTACCCACTTTCTTTCTTCCATCTTCCTAATATAGTTACCTCTGAAAGTTTAGTGAGGTCAATATTTGTGTGATAACTAAAGGGCTCATCAGTGCACCATAATTTTTATTAACTTTTTAAGGTTAAATAAATATTATTTTAAAAATTGTATAGTTTATATGGATATACACTTAATTTTCCCCAAATGCTCTCTCATATTTGGCTTATACCTGTCAACATGTTACCCAACTACTCATCTCCTCCTAGCTATCTCTTCCCTAGAGAGAGAACTTTGTCCTCTAGATCCCAAGTAGACTCTCGTCTCTAGGCCAGTGGCCCTGCAGTAACTCAAGGCCTTCTCTCTGTTGTTCTTCTGTGTTGATACTCTTCTGCTTTCTCTTCCCTTCTTCTTTTTTTTTTTTTTTTTGAGTTGGAGTCTCACTCTGTCGCCCAGACTGGAGTGCAGTGGCCGCTCCCAGCCACTGCAGCCTCGACCTGCTGGGCTCTGGCGATCCTTCTGCTCAGCCTTCCAAGTAGCTGGAACTACAGGTATGCACTACCGCGCCCGGCTAATTTTTTAATTTATTGTAGAGATGAGGTCTCGCCAAGTTGCCCAGGTGGGTCTCGAACCCTCGGGCTCAGGCAATCCACTCACCTCAGCCTCCCAAGGCACGGGATTACAGGCTGAGCCACTGAGCCCGACCTCCTCCCCTCTTTGGTTTACTCCTTTGTTATGCTGGCACACATCTTCAAGAAATAAACATTTTATGCTTTGTATGACTGAACATTTCTTTATTATACTCTCA
>CAUYQG010156276.1:0-43962 GCA_963574415.1 Tarsius wallacei
TAGATTGATACCTTCTCTTGGGCGTAAGTGAATTCTTACTCTATTAGTTCCTGAGAGGGTTCCCCTAAGAACTGGTTGTTAAAAAGATTCAGCCTGTAATCCCGCGCCTTGGGAGGCTGAGGTGAGTGGATTGCCTGAGCCTGCGGGTTTGAGACCTGCCTGGGCAATTTGGCGAGACCTCATCTCTACAACAAATCAAAAAATCAGCCGGGCATGGTAGCGTATGCCTGTAGTTCCAGCTACTTGGAAGGCTGAGGCGGAAGGATCGCCGGAGCCCAGCAGGTCGAGGCTGCGGTGGCTGGGAGGGGCCACTGCACTCCAGTCTGGGTAACAGAGTGAGACTCCAACTCAAAAAAAAAAAAAAAAAAGAAATCCAGACTGTAAGTTCCTCGAGGGCAGGGACTAATCTTTTGTTTCCCAACAATGTTTTGTCCTCAGCTAGAAGCTGCCCATAGCTGTAGACAGAGATGGGAGATGTCTTGGCCCTTCTCTACTTACTTAAGGTAAATCTTCTGAGTCTTCTCTTCTAGGGCCTGCAGATATCTTCTGTTAACCAGAATTTTAGGGGACACCCAACCGCATTCTTTCTCAGTATCACTTTCTCAGCATCAACTGTCTTTTCAACATTACACACAAAGGTATGATCTTTTCCAAGGCACTGTTTAGGATTTGCAGGAGGCATATATTTTAGCAGACAAAGAGCTGAAGGGTGGGAGTCCTTGCCACATCCCCCTTCCAGTACTGCTATGACAGTGCTGGAATTTGTTTCCTGGTTTGCTTTTCAGTCTCATAAGTGCCTGTTATAGGTTGAATTGCATCCCCCCCCCAAATTCGTATGTTGGAAGTCTTAGATCCAAGGACCTCAGAATGTGACTTTATTTGGAAATAAGTTTGTTGAAGACACGATTAGCTAAGATGAAGTCATCAGGGTGGATCTTGACCTAGAATGACTGGTGTCCTTATAAAAAGGCAAAATTTGGACAGACACACACACAGAGAAAGCATCATGAGGAGATGAAGACAGGGACCAGGGTGATGTGTCTAAAAATCAAGGAACGCCAGAGGTGGCCAGCCAATCTCCAGAAGCTGGAGGATGGCCCTCAGCAGATTCTCCCTCCCAGCCTCAGGAGGAACCAACCCTGTCCACACCCTGACCTCGGACTTCTGGCCTCCCACACTGTGAGACAAGACGATTCTGTTGTTCAAGCCGCACAGTCTCTGGTGTGTGGCACTTTGCAGCGAGAGCAAATGAATACGATTATACTAACCTGTACATGCCCTGTCTTGTCTGCAGCGAGCAGTGAGTGGCCAATGAGAGGAAAAGGAGGGAGTGGGAGAGAAGGGAGGGGATGGAGCAGCTTTAAAGTGTGGCCTTGAGTCTGAGCTGGAGTCTTTACCCATCCCACTATTTGTCTGGTGTCTGTGATAAGAGGATCCGCAAAGTGCGTCTCCCAGTACCTCCCTGCCCTGATCCCTCCCTGGGGGCCCAGCCCTCCTCTCTAGATAGGGTCAGCTAAAGAAAGCAATGTTGCAATCAGGCCTTCCAAGCTGCCCTCCTTTCCCTCCTCCTTTGGTCTCCCCCCTCCCATCCCCCCTTGTTTCCAAGTGCCCAGCCTTCTCCGAAGAGAGGAGACCATCTGGTTAGTCCTTGTTTACTGCACACCCTGCCAGTTTGAGCTTATTAATCATATTTACCCAAGTATCTTAATTACTCCCTGTCTAGCAACTTGCTTTGCACTCAGCTGTTGACCCCTCTTTTTTTATTCCTTTCTATCATTAATCATAGGAGCAGCGTGGCTGGAGGAATTCCTGTAGCTTAGATTTCACTGGCACCGTTACCACTCCCAGAGAGGAGCGGCTGGAGTTCACGGCTGGTTCCTGACAAACTTCCTAATTAATCTGCTAAAGATCAGAGGAGGACTAATAGGAGCTGGAGACTGTGTGTGAGACCACCCCTCCGCCCTCTCCCTTTGTGTATGCCCGCGTGTGTGTATGTGTGTGTGCGCGCAGTGCTTAGCTTGGCAGGGGAGAGATGTCCTCAGCAGTGATCCAGCACAATGCATTCTTGCTGCTGTTGCTGCCACCTACCTTCCCTGCTTTGGGAGGAGGAATTTTCTCCTCTTGCTTAGAAGTTTAAGAGAGTCACCCATGCCTTCTCCCCTGCATACAGAAATGGAATAAAATATCTTCCAAACAGCTTTCCTGTGGAGTTCAGGATCTTGATATTTGGGTGCATGAAGGCAGGAGTTGTGGCACATAGAGTGGATTAAAGTTTTCTCCCCGCAACCAAAGATCCTGGGGATTCCAGGACAAAAGATGCTCCGGGGCACAGGATATTCCAAGAGGGCCAGGTGTGGTGTTGAGGACTACAGAGACATCCAACTCCATCATATCTCTGAGGTGTCCAGACTTTGCGGATAGACATCGTGGAAGAATAGCTGCTCGTTGAGGAAGCTGAACCAGGGAAGGAAATAATTTCTATTCGGCCCTGTCCTATGCCTGATGCTATGAGACCTCTTAGGGTTACCTCGTGCTCCCTGGACCCCCTTCTCTGTTCCCCAGCAGAAGGCAGGGAGTAGGGAACAAGGGTCGTGCCTCCTTTCTTTCTGCGGGGCCTGAATCTTCAGGCCGAGAGACACCATTAAGGGGTATAATTTGTTGATCCAGGCTCTCTTTGCGTTTCAGTGCAGAGTGGCATCGTTTTCTTTATGACCTCGTAAAGTCACAGCCGAGAGGCCGATTTGGAAAACAAACTGCCTCAGGTTGACAGATAATTAGATACAGGGGACATATTATATGCCTTTGCATATAAATGTGCTCCGAGGCGTGTTGGTTCATCTGAAGTTGAGGTTAAAGGCGCGCCAGGTATTCCTGACACATCAGGATATATATTTTCATACAGTCTCAGGCGCTGTGTTGGTTTTATAGCCCTTTCATCCCGGTGCTGACGGATGGGCTGTGAGCACAACTTAGAAGAAAGGCATCGCTCACCCATGGGCTTCCTGGCGGTTTTGTTTTGTGTCCTTCCCCCCACCCCCCCTACTTTCTCCCCTTTCTGGGAAGGGAACTGTCCTTTGGACCTAAAATGTTGTAGTGAATGACTAATGGCCCGTGTAGGAGCGACCGGGAGCCATTTTTCTTTTCTTCTTTTTTCCCCCTTTTTGGTCTCTAAGAGGCCCAATTAATTCAGTTGTAACATGGGCCCTTACAAGACTGGTAGAAGCCTGGGTGGAATTCTATGTCTGGGGCAAGAAAAGGTATGGAAGTAGATGTTTCCCAGAAGGTTCTGTGGACTGTGGGGGTTCTGAGGAGTGTTGTAACTGCCCAATACAGGCAGCTTGGCTACATCCTAAATGTCGGCTTACGGGGAAATCTCCCCTTTCCCTAGGATCCACTCTGGAGGAGCAGAACTTGAGACTCAGGCAGACCAAGAAGAAGAGGGGGAACTCTGCTTTTCCCTTCAGTGGCAGGATGCTCTGAGCTGGGGAATGTCCTTCCTTCAAACACAGAGTTCCAGTTAAATTCATTCACACGAGAATGTAAAGAGCTTAATTTAATGCCCTCCGGGAGTAATTTCGATTTAAAAGTGGCATTATAGCTTGTGGCTGAAAGAATGTGCTTAGCGGTTAGTCATCTTCTGTTTGGGCAAGTCGCATAATCTCTTTGAGTCTGTTTCTTCATCTTAAAATATGAATAAAAAGTAGTTTCCACCTTGTAATGTTGAGAAGATTAACTTAGATAAAATATGTAGCACGGTGCTTCACCCTTGGTGAGTATTTAATAAATGTTAACTATTTTTAACAATGATGATTAACAAAGCTAATCATATTAAAAATGATTAGAGAAGAGACTGCCTGTGCCCAAAGCAAGGCGCAGGGAGCCCTTTGATGGGAGTGAGTGTTCTCGGAGGCTGTCCCCGTCCTATGGAGGGCATAGCCAGTGGGATACCAGGAGACCCCTGATTCTAAGGAGGCCTGGCTCCTGCCCCACCACAGTTAGCTTAACCATGCAGTCTGGAGCACACACACCCTCTCGCTCAGCCTCAGTGTCCTCACCCATTAAATTAGGGACTCTCAGGGTCTGCTGGGGCACTGTCTGATCCATGACAACATGGCGTGTGGAGTGGCCTGTGAGGCACATCCCCTGCCTGCCTGGAACCCCTCTCCCCTCCCCCACCAGGCCTCTGGACAACTTTTGCTGTCATGCTTGCCTCTGGAACAGGCCTGCACTATTTTCTAGGCCAAATGGGTGGGCTGAGGGGCCTATTAAGAGGACTCTGGGGAGATGGTTGAACAATTCTCTGCTTGAAATTATCCTCCTCTTTAAATCTTTCCTTGGCCCTATTAGAAAAGCTCAGGGGGGAGGAGAGAGAGAGGGAGGGGGAGAAAGGGAGGAGGAAGAGAGAGAGAGAAGGCAACAAGGAAAGGGAAAGGTATAAGCCCTATAGCCCAACCTTCTGCCCTGTTGAAGGAGAAGATATAAATAGAGTTGCTGTCACTTTGATGAATTAAATCCTCTGTTAATTAGGATGCATCGATTTAAGGGTTGTCCAACCAGATAGTCCTTTTCCCCTTCCCAGCAACTTACAGCAGAGGGAGGACACATGGGGGATCATTTTCCGTGTCTTCCTGATTGCTGGTTGCTTTCTTGCCAGGCTTCATTAATTATCCCGGAATGTGGTCATCCAGTGTTCTCCAACATGTGCCATCCTCCTTCCAGCTGGATCTTGGCAGAGGGACTCCACGGGACAGAAGCTCTCTGGACAAAGGACTAGTTGAAATCCATCATGCCCTTGAGAGACCATCGCCCCCCAAAAGTTCAGCCCAGCTCTGAGTTGACCCAGTGTCAAGTGGGCTCTTCCCGTTGCACTGCGGGGTCAGGAGAACAGAGTGAGGGACTCTACTTTGCTGTGTGGACAGACCCCCCTCTGGCAGTCTTGTTCATCTGATACTATCCCTGGGCTGGGGGATGGAAGCCATGCTTGTGATCCACTCCTCAGACCTTGGGCCAAGCTGTCTTTGGTCCCAAGAGTCTCAGGCTTCAGGTGCCTGGTCTGAATCCCATTTCCAAAAAAAAAAGGAAGATGGATCATTCACAGGGACCTGGAAAGACTGAGCCCAGATGGAGTCATCCTTGAGTATTCTAGTAGTTTGGCATATTAAGACACTGGATTAATGAGTGAAAATAGTTTGGAAGAGCAAGACACTGAAGCCATGACTTATTTGTTCATCGTCAGTGCAATTTCAGCTTGCGTTGCGTATTGTAGGCAATGATCCCAGTGCTTCATGTGACATTAAATAAGAAACGAGCTGTTTACCAAGCTGGTCCTGGGAGTCTGTCTTCTTGTGGAGGAACTCTTAACCCCAACCCAGGGAGCCAATAAAGCGGTTCATCTTGACTTCACCCCTTGGCTCGTAAGAGTTGGGTTATTTAGGGGAAAGAAGCCTGTTCATCAGGGGATGGAGAGCATGGGGGAGGTGGGCTTCTGATGGGGCTTTCTTATAACTTGGCTCACAGAGAGAACTGAGTTATAAACAGATGAACAAGGTCTGTGTGTGAAGTCTTTTATGTTTAGTCTTTCTTACCAAGGCCCTTGCAAAAAAAATCCTGGCATAGTTGACTAAGCGAAGACATAGGTAGATGCCCTCCTTGGTTCGCTGAAGTCCCTATACACAATACTATAAGCACCAATAGCAGGGACTGATACTGAAAATGCCTCTCTGGAGTTGCCTTCAAGTTAACTCTGGACAACTTAGCGGCAGTGTGGAGTAAGGAAAGAGTTTTCTTGATTTGGGAAAGAAGAACAAACTCATCAATGTAGAAGTGTGCCCTGCGTGTGTTCAGAATCACAGACCCTCCACCTTGTACTCTGCTGAGGGTATTGGCTGGGTTTCTGCCCTGGTGCTGGAATTTCCAGCTGCCCTGACTGCTCAGGAAGAAGCCTGTCCTGGATCACGTGATCACAGACCAGGACCCTGTCTGCCCTCCTTCTGGGATCCAGTGTGGCCATAGTACAGAGGCCCACACCTGGAAGATGAGCCCTCTCTCCTCTCTCTTTGTTTCCACACCAATGGGGTCTGCAGGGTTGAGGTCCATTGTTTCTTTTTTTGTAGATTGGAGCTATGGGTGAGCCAGAAGGGAAGAGGGGAGAGAGGAGTGAGAAGGGGAGATGGAGGGGAGGAGAGAAGAAGGGAGGGGCAAAGAGGAGGGGGGGACCAGGTCAAATTTTAAAAAGATTAAAAAAAACAGGAAACAAAGATTACAAACACAAAAGGAGATGAGCATGGGGCAGAGGAAAGGAGAGAGAAGAGACGGAAGCAGAGGAGAGAAACAAAGGAGAAATTTCTCCCAAAGGAGTGACACACCAGGCAGGAGGCAGAAATGGAACCTGGAGAACGGAAGAGAAGCCAGTGAGACCAGCTCGGGGGAGGAGAGGGACAGGAGACCCGGAGAGAGGAGAGAGGAGCAGGAAAACCACAGGCGCTCTAGGAAAGATTCGAGGGAGGGAAGAGGCAGAGGCGAGGAAGGTGAGGAAGAGGAGAGAGCAGGCAGGGGTGGGGGGGCGGGCGGGCGCAGGCCTGTGCCGTGCGGATTATTGTGCGTTTGTCATCTGGAATGGTATAAGCTGTAGGTACAGCAACTCCCGCCCATGATTTATGGTCCCTGTCAGGCGGGGACCGCGCTTTGTCTGCTGTAGCGTGGAGGATGAATGCTCTGCTGTCATCCCAGCCTGGCCGGCCTTTCTCTCTCCCTGCTCCCAACGCCGGCTCCCCATTTCACGCCAGTGAACATAAACAATCTTTTGTAAACCTGACAGTCACACTTGCTTCTTTGGAAACATAAAGCAGAAATGTATGACTCGGCTTTCATTACCCAATTTCCTACGCTATATAAAAACACTCAGGAAAGACATGTAAGTGGTCACGAAACCTGGGAAATTGGAAGTGTCCTGGAGGAAAAAAAAAAAAAAGAGGGCTGGAATGGGGGGAGGAAGGGGTGTGGGTGGGAGGGAGCAGGGAGGAGAGGAGACGATGTGTCTAACTCCACCACATCCTTCCCAGAACACGCTGCTGATAAACGGGGCCATGCAGACACATAATTATATTACATTTCTGAATAATAGACATTTCCTGCCTGAAGTGTTGCTTTTTTTTCTTCCTTTCCTTTTAACCCAGAGTGCAGTAATGAAACAGTCTTGAGATCAAAGCTGCCTGATAATGTGGCTTTGTTTTTTCTCCCTTTTTCTGCTTTACATTTTTCTTCCCCACTAGCCATTCGGCAAACTCCACTGAGTCGAAAGTATAACTTATTTTTAAAGAGCTATTAGGGTGTAGATGGCAGTGATTTCTCAGCTGGGAAGGAGAGATCGGCGGTAGAGACTCTGCATCCATATCTGACAGACTGGCCAGGGAGGCACAGGAGAAGGTCACTTGGCAGGAGGGAAGCCTGGCCTGGAGACACCTTCTGAGGTTCTTTTTGGACTGGATGCCTTCTCGTCCTGTCTTCAGTTATATGCAGTTGTGATCTCACACCTAGCAGAGGGGAAAGATGCTCAGAGGGTGGAGCTCTGGGTATTTCCATTGTGCTAAGGCCTGGGCCTTCAGAGTTTCTAGGGCAGTTCCTTCAGCAACACTTTAGGCCGATGAGATTCCTGGCTTTGTTGACAGCTGTTTGCTAATTATTGTAATCATCTTTCCCCCCACATCTGATCTCAAAATTTGAGATCAGAATCTTTGAGAGGCAATCAGTGAGTTGCTTTCGTTTGTCCTGGGGTTGCTTCTGAGCAGAAGAGGGCTCTGCAACACCCACTGGAGAAGAGTTGACTGAACTACATTGCAACTAGGCGATCCTGCTGCAAATCCCAGGCTTGGTAATGGGCACAGAGGTGGAGTCATTCTGTTTCCCTGAATCTCAGCTTTTCTAAACAGACAGACTCCATCCACCTATCTACAATTAAACACATACACACACACTAATATTAGAACACTATTTCATGGACAGGAATATTATAATCTGAAAGAGGTTTTGGATACCTCCTATATGTCCTATGCCATGTAGCCATCCCTTGGCATACGTAGGAGATTTGTTCCAGAAACCTCAAGGATACCCAAATCCACAGATGCCCAAGCCCCTTATGTTAAAAATGGTGTAATATTTGCATATAACCTGCACATAGCCTACTATATACTTTAAATTATCTCTAGATTACTTACCATACCTAATATAAAGTAAATGCTATGTAAATAGTTGTTATACTGTGTTGTTTAAGGAATAATGACAAGATTAAAAGTCCACACATGTTCAATTCAGACTCAATCATCTTTTGAGTTGGGGTCTCACTCTGTTGCCCAGGTTGGAGTATAGTGGCATGATTACCACAATCGCAGCTCATGTCAGCCTCAACCTCCTAGGCTCAAGCAATCCTTCCACCTCAGCATTCCAAGTAGCTGGGGCTACAGGTGCACACCACCACACCTGGCTAATTTTTTCATTTTTTTTTTTGTAGAGACGAGATTTTGCTATGTTGCCCAGGCTGTTCTCAAACTCCTGGGATCAGCAATCTGCCTGTCTTGGCTTCCAAAATACTGGAATTACAAGCGTCAGCCACTGCGCCCAATCTTTTGCAAATATTTTTGATCTCCGGTTGGTTGAATTCACAAATGTGGAATCCATGGATATAAAGGACCAACTGCACTAAGTTTTGTAAGATGTACTTTCTCAAAATGACTTTGTTTAAATGGAAAGTTTCCAATATACTGATACGTGTATGGGGGTCTAGACCTGGGCTAGAAACACCAGCTCCAGACATGCATTCCTTTTCCTTTCTGCCCTACCCCATCCGTACTCAAGATTGATTCAATATTTTTTCACTGATCTCCTCCATAAAAGTCTCCTGTCTGCTGCACCTATGGTGAGTGACTTGTCCCCTGTGAGTATCCAGAACTTACTACTCTTCCTTTGTGGTCACTAATCCTACGCCATCCTGTGCCAGACTGCAGAGGGTTTTCAAGTCTTCCTATGTGTCTTGAGGAGTCAAGATTTTAGTTATGTCCTGCTTCTCTGCGCATCCCCCGTAGCTGTCAATGTGGGGGTTAACCCTATAGCACACTCCACGCCTTTGGAAAACATACATCCCAAGGCTTTCTCAAACTCCCTAATTTCCCCCAACAAATTAAGGGGGGGGGGTGCTTCTGTAGACTACTGACCTTTCCCCTAACATTTTCATAAGAGTTATGTTTAATTTAAAATCATGCACAATTTAAACATCTTTTATTTTTTTTTGAGTCAGAGTCTCACTCTGTTGCCCAGGCTGGAATGCAGTGGCACACTCATGGCCATCCCAGCATCAACCTGCTGGGCTCAGGCAATCCTTCCTTCCACCTCAGCCTTCCAAGTAGTAGCTGGAACTACAGGTGCATGCTACCATGCCCAGCTAATTTTTTGATATATGATAGAGACAAGGTCTCACCAAGTTGCCCAGGCTGGTCTTGAACCCCTGGGCTCAGGCAATCCTCTCACATCGGCCTCCCAAAGTACTGGGATTACAAACTTAAGCCATCGTGCCCGGCCTTAAACATCTTTTTAACTAATTCAATGGCCATTTATTTTTCATAGATAAATAGTTTTTACCCTTTCTAAAGAATTACAGTGTGCATGATGAATGTTTAGCATGAGAACCCAGAATAGAGACTCAGGTGCTGGGAGTAGCTGGGCTCACACACTAGTTCAAGTGCCAACTTCTGCTACCAGTCTCTCCATGTCCACAATTTGCATTTGTATTTAATTTGAAAAATAATGTTTCCATTTTTTGGGGGGTATGGGACTGTGGGTTAGCCCACAGAGAGAGGAAACCACTAAGGAAAAATCTAGCATCCATGTAGATAGCACCATAAATCTGTGGATTATTTGAATGCTAACTGCATCCTTGATGTCTCGTGAATCCTTGTTACTTTTCACTCTCACCTAGGGGTCTTCAATCTTTCTTTTATATGATCTAAGGAGGCACCAGTGAATACACACAGCTTTGCCTTCAGACCTGGTTTCAAATCCTGGTTCTGCCACTTTAGTAGCTATGTTGTCTGCCATGGTTTAAATGTTTGACCCCTCAAAAATCTCACGTTGAAATTTGATCCCTCATATTGGAAGTGGGGCTCAATGGGAGGTGTATGGGTCATGAGGGTAGATCTTTCACAAATAGACTGATGTCCTCACTGGAAGAGGTGGGTGAATGAGTTCTTCCTCTATTAGCGCCCGTAAGAGCTTGTTGTTAAAATGAGCCTGGCACCTCCCCTCTCTTGTTTCCTTTCTTGCCTTTCAGCTCCCTTTCACCTTCTGCTATGAGTGAAAACAGCCTGAAGTCCTCATCAGAAGATGCTGGCACCATGCTTCATGTATAGCTTGCAGAACTGTGAGCCAAATAAACCTCTTTTCTTTATAAATTACCCAGGCTCAGGTATTCCTTTATAGCCACCTAAACAAACTAAGACATCATCTAAGGCAAATAACAACTTTGAAGCTCAGTTTCCTCATCTGTAAAATGGGCAATGTCGTAATCCACTCAAATGGGATTGTTGTGAGGATTAAATCGACAATGACTCCTATGCAGTAGGCACTTAATCAGTGTTCATTCCTTTTTATTCTCCCTATTCACTACAAATGTATCCCCCATTCCATGCCATTCAAGATACGGGTCTTCAGAAACCCCAGTGCTGGCCATACTTAGGGAGGCAATAAACAGGCGGCTCGCTGAGCACTCCTAACCACGATATATAGACTCTGATACAGACTCAAATTTCCTCAGCGCTCTGGAGGAGTTCTTCTCCTGTTATTGTTAGGCGTGTTCATTGGACAAACAAAGTAAACACGATGAGAAGAATTTAATACCTGCCAGGCCGCAGAACTAATGTCGTTGATCTTGCTGATACTATATAAAAAGCAGGAAAGTGGATCCAATTTGGTCCTATGGCAATTTATAATCCTTTTGCCTCCCTAGTTAATTTTTGCTAGGACGGACACTCTTGTGCCTGCTGTGGGGGAGAGGTACGTACTTACACAAGTTGCCTGTGCCAGACCATTTAGGGGAGAGCCTCAGAAAGCAGACTTCTCACATGCCTGGGAATTGCAGGAAGAAACAGCAAAGAGGGAGGAACTGGGAATATTGTTGGGCTTCATGTAGGGAGAGTCTGACACATGGAAATTATAGGCCCTCCTCTCCCAATACAAATAAAATTTAAGGAAGTTATTCATAGGGCAGAAGGAGCGTTCCCTCCCTCTTAATGGTTCTTAGAAGCATCCGGCTTCCTGAATGGGCGTACTGAATAATTTACACTCAGAAGATGTTAGCATCTTGGAGGAGAATTTGGGACGGCAGAAAGATGCTGTTAGGATGTGCTATTTTATGGTGATGACAAATTTCATTCCCACCTAACAAAAATGGGGAGATTTGCTTTGAAGGTCTTTTTGATAGCACCAGCGTAGTCTAACTAGTTGGCAAGTTGGATCTTCTCTAATTCCGTCTCGGGTCATGCATCTCAGACACATCTGTGGTTTCCAAACCCTGAAGCCAAACAGCTATTGGCAGGGCTGTAAATGAGTACCCATAGGCTTAATGTAAGAGATAGGAGGGCTGCCCAAAAAAGCAAGCCCCTTTCTCTCATTAGGGCAATAACCGGAGCTTCTGACTAGAGACAAAATCCACACAACTCTTGGTCTTTAGCTCTAACTTTGTAGCACTGAGGTATCTCCTCTTCTCTATCAGTTACCAGTTGCTATGTACAACACCATCCTAAAGCTCAGTGGTTATTATTTTACAGTGTCTTTGGGACAGAAATTTGGGAACAGCTAATCCAAGGGTGGTTCTGGCTCGGGGTCTCTCATGAGGTTGCAGTCAAGACGTTGGCTAAGGTGATGGTTCTCTGAAGGCTTGATCAGGGGCTGGAGCATTCCTTTCCAAAATGACTCATTTCCTCACATGGTCTGGGATCTTTTCTGGCTGTTGACAAGAGCCCTCAGTTCCGTGTATGTGGACTTCTCCATAAGCTTGCTTGAGTTTCTTTACCACTGGCAGCTGGTTTCCCCAAAAGCAAGTGACCCAAGACAGTAAGGAGGAAACCATAATGCCTCTTATGAAGCTCAGTTTCCTTATCTGTAAAATGGGCAATGTCATAATCTACCCAATGACCACCTTCATTTTTGGCCTATTCTACTTGTTAGAAGTGAGTCACTATGTCTAGTTCACTCTCAAGGAGAAGAGAATTAAGCTTGACTTCTTGAGGGGATATGTATGTATAAAGAATTTGTGGAGATATTTTAAACCTCCGTATCTTCTTATTTCTACTCTTAATTATTCATACAAAAATCATAGTGTTGAACCCTTACTTCTATTCCTGGAAATTTCCATTTTCATATCATAAAATTATAAAAATTTGATGTTGAAATTGAGATATGAAATACAAATAAATGCTACTACATTTATTTGTATATGTAATAACAAACAATATAAAAGCTTTGGTTTGAATATTTCCTCTTTATGATTCTTCTTCATGGGTTACGCTAGGTAAGGCCCTTCCCCTATCTTGTCGATTTTCTTTATAAACTTTCTCCATTACCCCGGTGATCTTCAACTTGTGTTCACATTTGTGATCACTTACTTGGAACTATTTAAATATTTTCCGGGCCAGCTAATGGGATTGCTCCTTGGAAGTTTATGAATAGTAGATAATGGGGGAAGGGCAGTGACACTAGAGCCTTCCCCTCTCCTTTGCTCCCATCATGCTCTTCACTCAAGGCAGAGCAGATTGAGTGAGCTAAGGTGCTGCTAAACTTGACTTTGGCCAGGAGGCTGGTGTCTCATTGAGTATCAGTGTTGGGAATGGTTGTTTATTGGTTGGCAATAAATACATTTTGACCATTTTGAGACAGAGCAGGGACAGGATTGGGCCCCACTCCCACTAACATTTCTCTCCCTACGTGCCAACTGCAAGTCCTGTGCCACTCAGCTCAGCCACATAAAAAACCTGACATGAGCAATATTTCCCTAGGAATCTTATCTGAAGTAGTAAGGTACAAGGCCTGTAGAATGAACCATCATAACCTTTGCCTCATTACCATACTAAAACCTCCGTCCTGGGAGAGAGGGTTGTAGCTGCCATTTTTGATCATGTGACATATGTAGGAGCCTGATTGACAACTGCGCGGGCGGCATCCAGGCTCCACTTCCTTCATACAATGACTCAGCAAACCAGCCCAATAAAAGGCCTCCAGTGGCCTGTCTCCCTTGTATCCACATATAAGCCCCAAATAAAGCCTTGTCTAGGAATCTGTTTGGCCCCGTGTCAATTTCTATTATTTGAGAGCCTAAGAACCTGCTGTCACTAACAGTTTAGTAGAAGGGCTTTCAAGGCAATTCGTCATAATCTGGGGGTTGTCCACACAAAAACTGAAGACTCAGCCAGACACAGAGCAAGGATGGCATTCAAGTACAGGAGGCTGGCTCTATCTAAAGCCTTCTCAAGTGTCCAGCCCAGTCACCTCATCCAGTCATCCATTCATTTCATACACATTTATTAACTCTGCTGTGTCAGGCATTATGCCAAAGCAAGAGGTGGCAATTAGTTTCCAAGTAAGTGGGGACAGTATTGGGTTGAGGATGCCGGGGCAAGATATTTCTGCTTGCAAAGAGCTAGCCACAGGGCTGATGTTGAGGGAACACCAGAGGTTGGTGAAAATAAGGGAAAGAGATCTAGGAAACTTGTTAAGACTTTGGCACACAGAGAAGGCAGAAGCCCTGTTGTAAGAACTGGATACAGGGTGGAGCCTGTGGCCAGAGATAAGGGAGACATTCCACCATCAGACTTGAGGTCAAATTAGCAGCAAGTGAGACTCAACTGCTGAGAAACTGAGGTGGGCCCAGAACCTCTTCCTTGTCACAGGACTCAGGTAGGGCAGGGCCTGAAGCTCAGCTTGGAGTTGAGCATCAAGTTGCCTGAGCCAGGAGAGAGGAGAGCTTCAGGGACTGGCAGCCCTGCTGGGCCCCCAACAGCCTAGTGGTGGGGACTACTCTGCAGAGAGTACAAGGAAGGGGATGGGTGAGCTGGGAAGGCAAGAATCCCTGGCCTGTTCTCAGCAGCGTCTCCTACTCAAGACCCTGCTACTCAGTGACCAGAATGAAGTCCTCTCACCTCTTAGATGCAAGGCAGGGGAGACACCCGCAAGGGCAGGCTCCGGAAGGGGGAGCAGATCGAGTAGGAAGGAGCACAAAGCCCCATTTGGGCTCTGGGAGCCTCCCTCCTGTGTAGCAGAGGCTGCCTCCTCCTCAGGGGTTCATTTCAATGTTAATGAGACTAAAAGGTGGAGAAAGTTGTTTTCTTCTAAAAATTCTATTTCACCCTTCCTTGCTCTCTGAGCATACCTGATTTAGATACACCGTGTTTAATTAAAGCTGTGTTTGCTTTTTATTCCTCCTTTGCTCTCACCACTTTCATGTCCAATCCTCTTCCTGCTGATTGTTCCCCTCAGGCTGCCTCCCACCCAGCCCCACTGGGCCTTTGGGAAAACCTTCCGAGCCACACAGAGTCCCAGATATTTTTTTCTGTGCATTGCCACCTGGGGTGAAGAGAAAGCTTTGCATTGGGAACCTTCTGGTAGCACTAGATGGTGAGTCAGGTACACATGCTCCAGGCTTTTGGCATGAAAAATCTGTATTGCAGAATGCAGATTAGAAGAAGAGGCTTCCCAAGGGATGAGAGAACCTTGGGACAGGAAATCAGGGAGCGGCTCTTTACTTCAGAGAAATACTCTTCCCCATGAGACAAGGATTGGGAGGGTGTCGTTTATACAGTCAGCTCCTCTACCGCAGTTAAAATAGGGTTTAATTAACAAAACGAGGAATATATGATTTAATAGGAACACGGGCCAATAAATAGCTACCATTTATGTGCCAGGTTGTGTGTATGCACTTGAATGTATCCAATGACATTTCTGCTGGAGTTTTGTTTTATTTTACCTATTTCACAAATGAAACCAGGATGACTCAGAGAGGTTAACTTTCTTGTCTAAGCTCACAAGACCTGTCAACAGCAGAACTGAAATTTGAATTTGGATTTGGCCAACTCCAAGTCCCACATTTTCCTACTATCTCTTTTTTTTTTTGAGTTGGAGTCTCACTCTGTCGCCCAGGCTGGAGTGCAGTGGCACGCTCCCGGCCACCGCAGCCTCGACCTGCTGGGCTCCTGCGATCCTTCTGCCTCAGCCTTCCAAGTAGACAGAACTACAGGTGCGCGGTAACATGCCCAGCTAATTTTTGATTTATTGTAGAGATGAGGTCTTGCCAAATTGCGCGGGTGGGTCTCAAACTCATGGGCTCAGGCAATTCACTAGCCTTGGCCTCCTAACGTGCTGGGATTATGGGCTGAGCCACCGAGCCCGGCCTCCTACCATCTCTAGAAAGAAGTCAGAGGTCATGGAGTCCTGAGCAACTTGGACTGATGTCCCAGAACTACAGCAGCCACCTGAGGGTGCAGATGGATAGGGAATGCTGGCTGTGGGGGCTTTTGCATTGGGAACTCCAGATCTTCTGAGAGGAAGGTGTGGTGGTTGTGACTGGCTAATTGGAGGCTCTATTTTGGCTTAACTCCCTGACATGGTCCTCATCGGGCTGTCGGAGCTCCTGGTCCTGAACTGTTTGTGCTTAGGCCTATGGTCTTTCCAGTTATTTATGTTGACCTTCATGCTTGCTGGGAAACTGAAGCATACTTGTCATTAAATATTTCCTATACATGGAGTGCTCAGATGGGAACCACCAACTATGATTGGAAGTTCCTTGTCAACTTCCTTCATTGACTGCTTATCCTCCAACCTGGTGTTGTCCAATGAAAATGTAATGTGAGGCTGGGCTCGGTGGCTCAGCCTGTAATCCCAGTACTTTGGGAGATTGAGGTGAGTGGATTTCCAAGCCCGCGGGTTTGAGACCAGCCTGGGCAACTTGGTGAGACCTCGTCTCTACAATTAAAAAAAAAATCAGCCAGGCATGGTAGTATGTCCCTATAGTTCTGGCTACTTGGAAGGCTGTGGCAGAAGGATAGCCAGAGTCCAGCAGGTGGATGCTGGGGTGGCCGTGAGCGTGCCACTGTACTCCAGTCTGGACGATGGAGTAAGACTCCAACTCAAAAAAAAAAAAAAAAATATATATATATAATGTGAGCCTCATGTAGAATTTATTATTTATTTATTCATTCATTTATTGTCGAGATAAGGTCTTGCTTGGTAGTCTAGTCTGGAGTGCTCACTGAGGCCTTGAACTCCTAGGCTTATGTGATCCTCCTGCTTCATCCTCCCAAGTAGCTGGGACTACAGGCATGCATCACCAGGCCCAACTAATTTTAAAAACATTTTTTTTTTGTAGAGACAGGGTCTTGCTGTATTGCCCAGGCTGGTCTTGAAATCCTGGCCTCAAGAGATACTCCTGCCTCAGTCTCCCAAAACACTGGGATTGCAGGCATGAGCCACTGTGTCTGGCTTAACATTTTTAAGTAGCCACATTATAAAAAGTAAAAATGAAGAGGTGAAATTAATCTGTACCACAAATTTTATTTAAGCCAATATGTCTAAAATATAAACAATATGATGAAAGCGATATAAAAATTAATAATATATTTTACATTCTTTTTTTGGATATAGTATTTTAAAACCAGGGAGTATTTTTCACTCATCACAAGGATCAATTTGGAGTAGCCGCATGGCAAGTGCCCCGGCTACATGTGCCCAGTGACTGCTATATCAGAGCATGCGGCCCTAGTTCATCAGCTCTTTTGAAGGCACAATAGTTGACCCAGTTACAGGTTTTTTCCCCTGGAGTGAGTGCTTCTGATTCCTCTTAACTCAGAAGGGAAGAGTTTGGAGAAGCAGACAGCTGTGTCCTCTTGAGCTACTGTCCACTTCCCCTGCTGCTCACCATGTCCCTGTAACAAGCATCCCAGGGACAATCCCAATTTTCCCCAGCAGAGAGGGCCTGCTGGGAGGAGGGTTTGGGTCTGTGTCCACTGGCAGCCCCTAAGTGCAGGAAGCACTACTGAAGGAGATTGCAAACTGGCTCACAAATACGTGTCTCATTCCGATTGTGTATTTCTATTTAGGCAAATCTGGCAAAATTTTTGTGATCAGTAATGGCAAGCTCAGCCCTAGGAAAAATGTGGAGCAAGAGGGATTTGACTTCACAGTCTTGTTTCTCCACTGAGGTTGCTTCTCTCCTTCAGCCTCCAGGAGCCCACACTCCAGTGCAGTAGGAGACCCAGCTCCACCATGCTCCCTAGGTGGAGATCTCTTCTTTATGGCTGTTGTACTCAGCTGAAACACAGGATGTAGGTAGTGGCTTCTGCACTCTCTCCTGTTCAGTCCCTCACTGAGTTTAGTTTGAGACTTTTGGGGAAATAGATCTTTGTATAGGAAGATTGGGGATGTGTATGTAACTGGCTATAGATGGAGAAGGGATAGACTGAAAAGATGTCATGGCTTTTGAGGAGATGACAGTCATCCACTCAACCCTCTGAGCCTCTGTGTTCCTAACCTTGGACACTGTAGGGGCAATATACCTCCCAACCCTGCCTCTTGGATATCACTTGCTATCCTCAGGCAGGAATCCTCTAGGTCAGACATCTTCACATCTAGCTTTCAGGTCCCCTTCAAGGAGGAAGGTGCTTTTCTAGCCCCTGATGGCACAGGTTTTCAGGACAGAAGTTAAGCCAGCATGCTTGTCAGAATGACGAAGTCAGGTGTGGTGGTCCCCAACAATACAGCTTGGTCACATGGTTATGAAATCAGTTCTGGAAGGACCTTGCAACAGTCTTTAACGTGGTCTGGACCCACTTCTACCTTGATGCGTGACTTACCTCATCTTCTGTATCACACCTCCCATGCACACTTTGCTGTGGCTGTGCAGGCCTCCTCACTGTTCTTTGACACACCAAACATGAGCCCAGCTCAGAACCTTTGCCCTTACTTCACCTTTTCTCAAGAAAGCTCTTCCCCCTAACATTCACAAGGCCCACTCCCTCACATTCACAAGTCTTTCTTCAAACGTCACCTTCCTGTTAGTCTCCCGACCACACTCTTCCTCTTCTGTTTCGAGCCCTACAATTCTTCCCCTTCTTACCTTGTCTTAGTTCTTATCATTACATGTTAGTAGTGTATACATTTATGTGCTCATTGCCTGTCTTTTCCTCGTTGCCTCATAGAACATAAGTTCATCTCATAGCATGGTGGAGAGGATAGCAGGCTCTTTTCAAAAAGACTCCTGGATACCAGGCTGGGGAAAAAGCAGCAGGCTGTGCCTTCGTGTATCTGTCCCAATCCTGCCATCGATTCCCACAGGTATTATAGAAATCATCTCTTGGCCTCAGCTTTTTCTTCTGTAAAACAAAATTGTATAGACATATTAGAAAAAGGATCCTCTGACCTGAACAAAATCTGTAGAAATGAAGGAATCTGATGGAAGTAAAATAGTGCTTTTTTTGTCCCCTACAAAACTCATGTTGAAATGTAATTGCCATTGTAATGGTATTGGGAGATGGGATGTTCTAAGAGGTATTTAGGCCATGAGGAATCCACTTTTGTGAATGGACTAATGTCATCATTGTGAGAGTGAGTTTGTTATAGCAGGAACGATTTTACTCCCTTATACTCACTTGCATTCTCTCTCTCCCCCTCTCCCTCTCCTTCTCCTTCCCCCTCTCTCTCTTCCTCCCCACCAGTCTTCTCTCCCTCCTCCCCCTCCATCTCTTCCCCTTCCCCTTCTCTGCTCTTCTGTTAGGTGATGTCTTCGGCCATGTTATAATGAAGCAAGAAGGTCCTCACCAGATGCTGGTGTCTTGATCTTGGACTTCCCAGACTCTAGAACTGTGAGATATAAATTTTCGCTGATTATGAATTACCTAGTCTGTTGTAATCTGTCATAGCGGCACTAAGCAGACTAAGATAACGTGTAATATTGTTTAATCTAAATATTAAATCTTCAGTGTCTCCCTGGTGTGTGTGTGTGTGTTTGTGTGTGCACACAGCACACACAGATGTATAGACATGCCATTTCAAACTGTACTGAAAGCCATTCCACTTAGCTGGGGCTGTATTACCAGTTTCTCTCCTATTACTCCATAGGAGTGCAGAGAACTAGACTGACTCAAAAGGTTGAGAACTGACTGGATCTAAGCACAAGAATAACTGTGCATTTGTGTAAAGGCTTTCTCCAAAGTGCTTTCAGCACTCTGCAGATAATGGACTTATTTATCCTTAGAGCACCTCTGTGGGGCAGTTACAGGACAGGGGTGACCAGGTTCATGTCATAAATAATGTCAAGAACAGCACAGAGCCCAGCTAGCCCATAACTCTGAGGCCCTGGAGGAGATGGGATGGGCCCAAGGTCGCCCAGTGAAGTGGGAATAGAAGAAGCCTTCTTGCTGCAAGAAGGAAACTCTTTCTTGCACTTCTGTGCCCAGGGCTTGACTGCATGCCTTCTTGGGCTGGCTTAGGCCTTGCACGTGCACAGCCTAGGCATATCTCATGAGATACCAGAGGTGTTCTTACTAGCCATGGTCCAGTGTGCTCTAGAAATGCTGGGTTTCACAGGGTCAGACAAGATTCTTTACTAAAGGACAATGTAGCCACTTTACTGAGATCATTTGTGTTGTGAATCTCAAGGAAGGGTCTTCAGTCTACACAATTTCCCAAGTTTACTTGTCCATGGAAACTTCCCTCCTCAGGCGTTTACAGAATTGGTGAAATGTTGATTTCTTAACACCGTCACCAGAACTTCCCTTGTGAAAGGTGCTATCTAGGTTTAGGGAAAAGTCTTGGCAAGAGATGTGGGTGACTTTGTAAGTATGGCTATCCCTGGATGCTGAGACAGGAAGAGGGAGAGCTACTCAGTGACAATGAGAGGAATGAGCTGTTTCTGTTCCTGAAAAGGAGGAGGAAAGAGAAAAGGAGAAGAAAGAGAAAGGGTGGGAGAAAGAAACCAGGAGACGGAGAGAGGCTTGGGCAGGGTGAAGCAAAGGTTCCACAAAACTCCAGAGTGGTGCGGAGACCAAGGGATGTTTAAGAATAGAGATGCTCACTGCCCCATTTGAAGTTGCTGATGTGACAACATAAACCCCTCTTCCAGTGTCTCCCTCTACCATTTATGAGGAAATCTGCTAGGACCATATGCTTTGTAGAGTGATGTACGTGTATCTGTGTGCGTGTGCGTGTGTGTGTGTGTATATGCGTTTGTGTGTAGGAATTGAGAAAGAGCATTATTTCATCCCTGAACTTCTGTGGACAGAGAACAGAAGGCAGTAACAGAAGCAGGAGCCTAGAGGCAGGGACGACCAGGAGAGGCAAGCCCTGGGGAGTTCACATGACACTTTGGGGCACTATGGGTTTTAACTAACCCTCTTAAGACCACATGGGGCCCCGAGCTGCAATGGAGTGTATATAGATGAGCCAATTCCCACACTGCTTTCTGCTGTGCCATCCCAGGGTCATCGTTACAGATCTCCCTCCAAACCAAGCTAGCCTGAGCATATGGGACCCCCGAGAGCACGGCTCTTAGGACAGTGATCTTGTTTCCCTTTAGTGCTCTGTTCTCCAGACTAAGCACACTGGATTCCTTCCACATGTCTCATATGACTAGTTACAGAACTTGTTCTCATTTTGGCCACACACATCTGGACACCTCCAGGGCTTCCGCAGGTCTTGTAGGGGTTAACACAATCCAGCAAGTCTGGTGGTCTGCCTGTTGCCAAATACAGTCGAGTATTTATTGTCTGCAATCTGGACCTTCTCCTTCTACTAAGGACTCCTCAATTGGACCCTGCGTGGTTTTTATTTAACTGTCACATTGTCCTTCTTGCTCCTGTTACACTCGCAGTCAACTAACATCCTTGTCAGGTGACACATCAGTACGCCCATTTTGGTTACAGCTGTTCTGATTGTGTGGTGTCACAGTCATGTGGTGAGAACGGCTTCATGTCCTGTCGTGTTGCATCGTGACTGTAGTTTCTATCATGTTCTGATGGGGGAGGATGTCTTCACATATGTGCTCATGTGCAAAAGCCCCGGGAGCGGCCATGTGCTGCTCTAAGGAGTGCTTGGTGTAATGAAGCGATAATTAGCAGCGTCAGTCACAGGCAGCTTTTTCCTTTTCTTCCTGCTCTTCTCAGCTTGTTTGTCAAAGCCTGATGACATGCCAGTGATAGCGCGACATAAACACAGGTAGACGGAGAGGAAGCCCGGCAGACGGTATCCTGGAGGGGCTGCCAAGACCCCCTTGCAAACATCCTCAGCAATAATGACAGCCACATGAGCAAACAGTTCACCTCAAACCGCTTTGACGTGCTTTTGGGGGCAGGAAATAGGGATGGTGAGGGGAGAGAAATAGGCAGCAGTAGGGTAGGGAGGTTTTCAATTATGTCAACTGAGTTTTGGTCTTATCAGAGCTGTGTTAACATCTCCTGATGGAAGTGGTTCTGTAGGGCCTATGGCCTTGCAGGACAACGAAGCTAATGTGGGGAGGCGGGGAGAGGGAAGGTGTCTTCTCTTCCATGACTCACTAGCTGTGTGTGACCTGGGGCATTCTGGCCTTTCTGGGTTTCAGTTTCTTCATCTCTAAAATGGACTTTCCAAAGTCTGTCTGGGAGATGATGGGAAGGGGAGAACAAGAGCCCCGATGCCCTGGAAAATAAAACTTAGTAACCTGAAAGAGTAATTTCCCTCAGTCCCCATCATGTGGGCCCTTGGGGGTCAGGCCTCATTGTGGGACCTGGGCCTTCAAAGACAGAGGGCTGCCCTGGCTTCCTAAGGCTGCAGAGAAGATAAGATCTGCACAGGGACAACCATAAAGCAAGGCGGTGGGAAGTGCTTTAGGAGGCAATGATAAGCGGGAAGGGAGAGTTACTCTAAGGGGGGAAGAGTGGGTGGAGGAGCCCTCCTGAAGGGCTGGCATTTGTGATGACTTTGGCATGGGGAGTGGATGTAGGGAGGATTAAGAGGAACGCCATCTTTGAAAAAGGGAAAAAGCATGACTTCTGCTTGAATGCAGAGTGTTTTTACATAACTTACCCATTCAGCTCTCTCTCTAATAACAGGAACACCTAGCTTTGCAAAGCATTCTCCACACTAGATACTGTTTGGACTCACTCGGCAGAGGCAAAGTACTTGTAGTTCTACTCAGCAGTGTCCCAGGGCAGGGGGCGGGAAGTCAGGGGAGACAGGTTGGAAGTTGTTTCTGGGAGGTTA
Organism: Tarsius wallacei; assembly: GCA_963574415.1. Taxonomy (NCBI): domain Eukaryota; kingdom Metazoa; phylum Chordata; class Mammalia; order Primates; family Tarsiidae; genus Tarsius; species Tarsius wallacei. Next base: position 22,267 of record CAUYQG010156276.1, read on the forward strand.
GTCTTTGTTCTGTAGGCAGAAAAAGCATTGGAGGTTTTGGAGCAGGGCATTGATCTGAGTCCAGGTTGCCCCTTTAGGGGTGAATCAGGCCACGGTGTCTCATAAAAATGGGAAGTCCTCATAAGGCTCTCTCCCTGTTTTCTGGGGTGCTTGGAATCATATTCTGTCTGAAACCATTAATTCAAAGGTACAAGGTATGAGAGATAGAGCTAAAACATGAACCCACACAAAGCTACAATCTTCTAGACGAATGAACGGATTAAGATCATTAGCTAATCACTTCATTCTGTCTTTCATTTAACACACATTTAGGAAAGGCCTAAATGAGTCAGCACAGTCAGGCACTGGGAATCCCAGCATGACTAAGACTGGTCTTGGTCCTGCCCAGTCTCCACAGCTCAGCTCCAAGGGGCTTCCCATCAAGAAGCCTTTCCCAGTATATCCTCTGAACATACTCTCTCCCTCTCTTCAGTTAATTCCTAAGACCTTGCTACGTTTTCAAGCAGCTCATTAGCTGAGGGTGGCAGAGATAGTCAGGAACAGATTGGATTTGATGTGATAAGTGGAGTGGGAGCCCTGCACAGCACATGATGTGGGAAGTCAGAGAAGACTTCCCAGAGGAGGTAAAATCCAAGCAGGGCCTCTGAGGGGCATGCCAGGGACAAGAAACAGCAAAGGCCATGGGGGAACTCTGAGAAATTAGGTACTGTTACAGCAGAACACGTTAAGTGGGGAGTAGGGAGAGCTATGTCTGGAGGCAAATTGATGGTGATCTGAACACAGAAGGCCTGTATGCATGCTCAGGAGTTTGGGCTCTAACTGGCCAATGATGAAGAGCCATTGATGTCTCTTGGTGGAGGAATGACATGGTCAAGTTTGTTTTATTTTTTATTTTTTTGTTGAGACAGAGTCTCACTATGTTGCCCAGGCTGGTCTCAAACTCCTGGACTCAGGTGATCCTCCTGTTTCGGCCTCTCAAAGTATTAAGATTACAGGCATGAGCCACCACATCTGACCTATGTGGTCAAATTTGAATTTTCCATGGAAAATCATAGCAAATACTATCATTATTTTTTTAGGTTTTTTTTTTTTTTTGAGTTGGAGTCTCACTCTGTTGCCCAGACTAGAGTGCAGTGGCATGCTCCCAGCCACCGCAGCCTCAACCTGCTGGGCTCCGGGCGATCTTTCCACTTCAGCCTTCCAAGTAGCCGGGACTATAGGCGCGCGCTACCACGCCCAGCTAATTTTTTATTTATTGTAGAGACAAGGTCTCACCAAGTTCCCCAGGTGGGTCTTGAACCTGCAGACTCAGGCAATCCACTTGCCTCGGCCTCACAAAGTGCTGGGATTACAGGCTGAGCCACCGAGCCTGACCTAGGCATTGTTTTAAGTGCTTTGAAAATAATGCTTACAGTAACCTTATAGATGACACTGTTGGTTATCCTCACTTTACAGATGAGGAAACTGAGGCTTAGGGCTGAAATGAGTAGTTTAGGGCCACACACATAAGGGAAGAGGGTTGAGATGTGAAGCCAGGTAATCTTGCTCCAGAGTCTGTGCTCTTAGCCAGTCTATTCTTCTATACTCTGGAGACACCAATGCAATGTCCCAGGTAGCAAGTCTGGAAGTTGGGTGGCATGTCCAGAGGCTGTTGCAGGAGTCCTGGTGAGAGATACTGGGGTCTTACCAGCAGTTAGCAGAGAGGGTGGATTCCATGACCTGTTAGGGAGAAATTTATCAGGTGTCAGTGGCCGATTGCCAAGGGAATTGAGAGAGTACCCCATGTTGAACTATCTCAGGAGTTGGCATACTTTTTGTGCAAAGGCCTATATAGCAAATTCTTTAGGCTCTGAGGGTCACATGGTCTCTGTCACAACTACTCAGCTTTGTTGTGGCAACATGAGAGCTGCCACAAGCAATAACTGAACGTCTGAATGTGGTTGTGGTGTTCTAATAAAACTGTATTAATGCTGGACATGGTGATTCACGCTTGTGATCCCAGCTCTTTGGGAGGCCAAAGCAGGAGGATTGCTTGAGCCTAGGAGTTCAAGACCAGCCTGGGCAACATAGCAAGACCTAGTATCTACAAAACTAAAAAAAAAAAAAAAAGCCAAGCATGTGGCACATGTAGTCATAGCTACTTAGGAGACTGACGCAGAAGTGTCACCTGAACCCAAGAGATTGAGGCTGCGGTGAACCATGATCATGCCACGGCACTCTAGCCTGGGTGACAGAGTGAGACCCTGACTCAAAAACAAAACAAAAAAGCTCCCCCAAAACAAAACAAAAAAAAAAACAAGAAAAGGGAAAGAGTAAGAAAAAGAAGCAGCTGGGCAAAGTGGCTCAAGCCTGTAATCCCAGCACTTTAGGAGGCTGAGGTGAGAGGATTGCCTGAGCCCACGGCTTCAAGACCAGCCTGGGCAACTTGGTGAGACCTTATCTCTAGAATAAAATAAAAAAATTAGCTGGGTGTGGTAGCATGTGCCTGTAGTTCCAGCTCTTTGGAAGGCTGAGGCAGAAGGATCACCTGAGCCCAGCTGGTTGACTGTGAGTGTGCTACTGCACTCCGGATTGGGCGACGGAGTGAGACTCCAACTCAAAAGGAAAGGAAAAAAAAAGAAAAAGAAGCTTAATCAATAGACACCAAAATTTGAGTCCCATTGCATTTTCACGTGTTACAAAACTATTATTTTTTGATTTTATTGCAATTATTAAAAAATGCAAAAACCATTCTTTGTTTAAAGGCTGTATAATAATAGGCGGTGGGACAGCTTTGGGCTATAGTTGGCTGACCTCTGAGCTAGATTCTGGGGGCTGGGAGGAAGGGGTCCAGTGCGATTTGAGGAACTAACGCGGAGGACAACGAAGGCCGTGCCATGTCCTCCTGAGTCGGGGCCCCGCCCTGGTGTCCTCCAGCAGGGCACACATGCTGCGAAGGGAGTGATTCAGAGCCGACATGTGATGCTCGACCCCCTTAGACCTGAGCTGCTGCTAATCAAAGAACATTCGCAAGGACAGCGCTAACAAGCCGCGGCTCCTTCTCCTCACTGCTCCCCTTCCCACCCCAGGCATGGTGGTAATGAAAACACGTTTACATAAACACAGAGGTCACAGGCACACGGCTACTCTCATGCTAAAGCTTTTCCGAATACTAATAGTTTTCATTTAATGCACAACCCAGGTTGCATGGGAGAGCTTAAGGTGACCTGAAATACCACTCTAAATGGCACAACTTTATTAATAAAAAATCATTCTGCGGGCTAAACGACTGTAGTTTTCTTCATGCACCTTGGAGACAGGGGAAACCAAAAGTTGGAAAGTGTGTCTGAACACAGAGCTTACAGCTCCAGGAGTGTGGCCTGAAATGTCAAATTCTCAAGAAAAAAAACGAAGGGCCACCTCCTAGAACAGGGGCCCTCCTGCCAGCACGCCTCACCTACTCTGGGACATCCCTGGCCCTGTACAGGAGGAAGCTCTTTCACGGACAGTGGTTCAGGGCTGCCATTTTTGAGCACCAACTACCTACCAGGTACTTGGCCAAGCCCTCTACAGCAATCATAGATGTTTTATTGAGGCCGATGATGGCATGAACACAGCATAGGGGTCTTAGAGGATGTCTTGTCCAAGTGTTCTTAGATATCGAAAGCTTTTTTGATCAGTAGAATCTTATGCATATTATCACTTTTTTTTTAAAATTGGAAAATACAGTTTATTTAAAAAGTAAATTAGAGAGAGAGAAAGAGAGAGAGAATGGAGATTCACCTCTCCAAGTAGGGAAGGGGGCCAAAGCCAGGAAGCATGGTGACAGCCATAGCTCAAAGAGCACATGGTCACACTAGAGTCTAGTAAGACAATGGCCACATCATAATATTTTATGTGGAATTTCAATATATAAGACATGAAGAGGAAACAGAACACCCCTCACACACACACACACACACACACACACACAGTAGGCCCTGAAACATTCTAGTGTTTTGCATCATGAGTATGATCTGTGATTTTATAAGTTGAAACCCAGAGAGGTTAAACGACTTTCCCAAGAGTACACACAGCACTGGCTGGAGGCAGAAACTCCCAAGGTCAGCACTCATTTCCCTTCACAAGACGGTCAGCGGTTTCTAGAGATGAGCATAGATACTTCCACATTAGCCAACAGTCCCTGACCTCCAAGAGGGACAGCTTGGTGAAATGGAATTAGCCCTGGATGATGTGACAGCAACTTGAGTTTGAGTCTCAGCTGACACTTAGCAAGCTATGTGACCTTGAACTACCCATGATTAGTCTAGGCTTTCTCATGTGCAGAATAGGAATAACAGTCAGATTTACTATGAGAATCTTATGAAAAAAGTAAATGTGAGCACTTTGTGAGAAGCTGCACTTCAGAATGTGAACATGAGCGTGTGGTGGTGGCACCCATAGTCCCAGCTACTCAGGAGGCTGAGGCAGGGGAATAGCTTGAGCCTGGGAGGTCGAGGCTGCAGTGAGCTATGATCATGCCAATGCACTCCAGTCAGGGTGACAGAGCAAGGCCTTGTCTCTAGGAAAAAAAGAAAAAAGACAGAAAGCAAGCAAGCAAGAAACAACAAAGAATGTAATTATGGTTGTTCCAGGCAGGCCTTGGGGGCCACCCCAAGCAGGGCCACAGCCTGCACAACTTGTGCAGAATGGAACTCTATGGGGTTTCCAAACGGCCCAGCCTGTCTTAACCCGATTGCATGCTCACTCAGCATCTAAGGATAGGCTTTCTGAGGTTGACACACACACACAGACACACACACACACAAACACACACACACATGTCACATTTCAGTTGGTTTGTGGCCATTTTCCTAGCTCCCACTCTCTCTCTCCCATTTGCCAGCCATCTAGGCAACTAGGAAGGAGAAAAGGACTTTTCTTTTACCCTCTAGTTGCTGGGCAGCTTTCAAGAGTTATGGGCTTTTGCTCCCCCAAGAAAGAAACATTATCCTCAGCCTCAAGCGTGAGGATCCCGGAATGTAACAGGAACTAAATAATGCCTTTTCTCGATCTTTCATACTGGAATTTAAGAGGTCCCTAGAGCAGCTGAGTTTATTAGGACCCATAAGAACTGTACTATAACCAGGACACTGGCAGCCATAAACCTGTACCTTGAATTTTGCAACAAATCCTGAAACTGTGAACTAGGACGAGCTCTTGTCTCTGTCAGCAGAAAAAATAAAATAAAATAAAGGGAGAAATGCAAACTCAAGCAGAAAAAGAGATGTGAGAAGGAAAGGCAGGAGAAAGGAGAGAGAGCAGCAACAACAGGGGTGCCATTAACGATGGCAACAGTCCCCACGAGTGGAAAGGGGGTGCTGTGTGGAATGCTTCACGAAGCAAGTTGGGGGAGTCGCCTGCATCATCACAGGACGGGCCAGCTCACCAGAGGAGAGGGGAAGGGCAGGGCCTTTAGAAAGGAAGATGCTTACACTTACACCTGTACACACACACACACACACACACACACACACATACACACACACGCCAAACAGAGCAGAGGGTAAGAAGATGCATGGGGCAAAGCAGAATCCAGGTAAACAGGAAGGGACCCCTGGGGAAGAGCCTCAGGGAGCCCGTCCCTGATGGAGAAGTGGATATTTTCTCCTCTGTCCCTTGGTTCCACTCAAATGGCTAGACTGACTTCCCTCTGAATACTCTGAGCTCCTTTAAGGCTGAACAAAATAGACTTTGCCCTTGTTAGAAAAGAGTACAACACAACCAGGGCACTCTGGCCCCGTGGTGGCCAAGCACATATAGCGGGAACGGTGATGGTAGGGCAGACCAGAAACAGAGCTTAGACCACCAGCGCTTTCTCCTTGTGGAGTGAACACCATGTTTGCAGACAGCATGAGACAAACACACGCACACAATGGCTCCTCCTCGGCAGGGTATCTGCTTTGCCTGAAATCCCACTTTGCCAGCCTGGTGTACCCTGTTAGTTGGTAACACAAAATCCATTCCTCTCTCCTTGCTTGTAAACAGAACCCTAACTTTATTTGGGGTGACAATGTATCCACTTCATTTCTCAGGATCTTTAGGGTTCATTTGAGACAATTCTGGTCAATGAGATAAGTGACTAAGTTTGCTGTGTGTGGGCACCGGGGGGAGGGGGAATTCTGGGAAAACTTTGGCTTTCCTAATAACAGGGATAACAAAGGCTGGATCTGTCTTCCCCCTGTTTTTCCTTTGAACATGGATATGATGACTGGAGCTGCAGCAGTCATCTTGAGACCATGAAGTCAAAGAGGGCAGAGGCCAACACTCGAAAGCGTCTAAGGCAGACATTTAGAAAACTGACCCCACACCTCCCACCTCTGGATTTCTGTTATGTGAGAAAAAGAAACACTTCTTTGTCTAAGTCACTGTGGGTTGAGTTATTTTGTACTTGCAGCCAAATTCAATCTTAACTGGTATATTCAGGCAGAAAGAACTTGGCACTTTTTAAAAAAATTTTCAAACTTCCTGTTGGATTTAATAACACCAACACTCCTGGTGGTATAAAACCGAATGTCTTGGGGTGGACTGGGGTAAACAGAGAAGCTTCCGGGGCCCAGGCTTTCTGTTCCTGGCCCTCCTCCATGCCCACCTGCTCCTTCACTGCCCTGCTCTGACTTCCCCAGGATCTCAGCTCTCCCTGGCCTACGCCTGGGCTTCTTACTTTGACATCATCTCTGATCTAGAATGGGTTAACATTTTTATTGATTTATTTTTCTTTTTGTGAGTGTGTAGGGAGGAAGAAGAGGGAAAATAAATTATACATCTCCCAAGATACGATCTGTAGTTAATTCTTAATTAGGACTGACAGATGCTTCCCCCATAATCCTATTCCCAACATGTTCTGTTTGCTTTGTTTGGTGCTGGAAGATGTATTGTGACACAGTAATGACCTTTCTAAGCTTGTCCTGGAAGTGTTATTGGCATTCTAATGATTTATTGCATGTTCCAGTTGATTACAGGGCCATTTGTCAACATTTTATTTCTCTCTCCATAAACCTGTCTCCTGCGTCACAGACATTCACTGGCATGAAATTTAAACAAATACAGTATATAGCTCTTATTCAACTTCTGTTTTCACTTGGAGCTCTACAGCAAACCCTTTCGGGCCGAGAGAGGGCTTTTTATGACCAACACTGGTCTCCGTGTGTGGGGCTGGGGGATGATTTCCTCTCTATTGATTTGCAATTCCTTGTGATGGGAATATTTTTTTGAAGCTGAGTTGGTCAGGCCAGTTTCCCAGTGGCTTGTGTGGACTCCGTCTCTGGGTTTCCAAGCAGTCATTTTGTGCCTGTTGGCATGCGAGGAACTGCTTGGCTGGAAGACGAGGTGCTGGCCTGTCCTAACCAGTCAGGCTGGCAGATTTATCTCCCAACTCCTTACAACCACAGACTCGCCACACAGGTGATAGGACTGAGCAACCCTGGGGGACATTCAGAGAGAATATGAGTCACACCACCACAACACGAAGGTTTGTCCTGTTCTCCACTCCCTAGGTGACCTTGGGCCCACCCCATCTCGCCCAGGGCCTCAGAGTTATGGGCTAGCTGGGCTCTGTGCTGTTCTTGACATTATTTATGAAGTGAGCCTGGTCACCCCTGTCCTGTAACTGCCTCACAGAGGTGCTCTAAGGATAAATAAGTCCATTATCTGCAGAATGCTGAGAGCTCCTTGGAGAAAGTCTTTACATAAATGCACAGTTATTCTTGTGCTTAGATCCAGTCTATGAACTTTCAGAGTCAGTTCATAGACACTATGGGGAAATGGGAAAGGAAGAGAAGATGCTGTTCCCCTTTGGGTCTCAGTTTGAGAAGGCATGCGTATTCACCTGTGAGCTTTCACACAGACACATGCACACTCGCTCCTATGCCCTGTGATGGACAGCACTCCTGACAGTCGAAGATTCAGCCTGGAAGGCATGGCACTTAGCTTCCTCAGATTCCAGAGCCTCTGGTAGGCTTTCATCTTGGACCCCAGTGCTGTCTCTCTTCAGTGATGTGGTGAACCTGGAAAAACACAATTGTACTCCTGTATGTTCTAGATACACATGAGTTTTCCACAGAAAATCTCAAAATCTCCAAGCTGATAGTTTGGCTTTTAATGAGTTTGCGTGCTTTAGCTCCCTGAAAACAGCTCTCCCTTCTTGAAGTACATTTCTCACGGAATGGCATGCACCTTTGCCCAGTGGCCCATGTGCAAACCTGAGAAGTATCCTTTGCTGCATTGTTTCCCATGTTTTCCCCGAGTCCTGGGGGACTCAGTGCCCTGTATGTTGATTGGCTCCAAACCTTCCCCATCGTGTGTATTCTCAGGCCCTTATCAATCCCTCTCCTGGACCATGACATTTCACTCCTTCTCAGTTGGGGATAATGGTTGCAAGCAACAGAAACTCGATCTTGCTGTTACTTTCAGAATGTCGACTGTAAAGTATCTGGTGCTTCCAAATCTAGGGGGAAGCTAGAGTAAGGACTAGAAGTCTACAGAAATCTGAATATCAAGCCATGGGATCCCTGTTGGATTCCCCAATTAAGGTCATCATTCCAGTGATCTATTTCTGTGTAGCAAACAACCCCACACTTAGTGACTTAAAATGACAATGGTTATTATCCGCATGAGTCTACAATTTGGGCCTGCCTTGCAGGGAGTAGCATGTCTCTTCTACCCGAAGTCAGTTGGAGTAGCTCAAAGGCTGGGACTTGGAATCACCTGGAAATCACATCCCTCACATGTCTGGTGGCTGACGCTGGGTGTCAGCTGGAATCCTAGCCAGGACTGTTGGCTATGACATCTACCTACACGTGGCCCCTCCGTGTGGTCTGTGCTTCCCTGCAACATGTGGCTGGGTTCCCAGGGAAAGCTTCTTGAGAGAGAACGAGACAGGTGGAAGCCATCTCACTGCTTATGATGTAGTCCATAGAGGCTTGCGGTGTCACTTCCACTGTTTCTATTCCAGATGGGAAATTGCCTCCATCTCTTGTTAGAGAGGGACAAGGTTACAAAGGGCGTGTAGAATCAGAAATATTGCTGGTCATTTTTGGAAAATACAATCTGTCACGGTCTGTGAAAAGTGTGTTTTTTACCCTACACACACACACACACACACACACACACACGGGAGAGGACCCCACAAAAAACAGAACACTCAGTCCACACCGTGCTGAGGGTTCAGCAGTTTTGAACCAAAAAATGGCATGACCCCCATGCCCCACCCTCCCTATCCACCCAATCTCACCCCAAGTGATTTTTTTTTTTTTTGATTCCTTGGATTTAAAAAGTCCTCAAAGGGAAGTGTTTTGACAGTGTGGAAGAAGTGAAACAAAAAATGGCAGAAGCACTAAAAGGCATCAAAATTGATGAATTCAAAAACTGTTCTGAGCAGTGGAAAAAGCATCTTGATGGGTGTATTGCCTCAAACGGAGAGTACTTTGAAGGTGACTGAAGTTTAAACATGTAAGAATAAATACACAATTTTTATAAATAAATTCTTTGTGGGAAATCTCCCCTTGTATGGAGAATGGAGACAAGCTTGTTAAGTGAAGGGCAAGGAATCAATCTGTTCACTTTATATGAGAAGGTGCTAAAAATATACACATTTTAAGGGATTTTTATCTATGTATTACTTTTCAAAGTTGAATTAAATTACAGTAGCAATGTGTAGTATGATGTTCGCTCAACTGGGCTTCTGCCATTTTCTTTGACTATCCTGCCTGTCACATGGTGATGCTAAGATTTGAATAATGCCATCTTTTAAGTGAATGCCTTACTTAAGATGTGTATACTTATTTGCCACTCCCTGTATAGACCCATGATGGGGTTAGGCCTGGGGAGTGTCAACTTGCAGGGAGACCCAGGGGCAAGCTTAGCAGGGCTTTAGCTCTCTTTGTGGAGACTGGTTTCCCAGTCATTGCTGGAGCCTCCTTGCAAAAGCACTGGCTCATCTGGAACGCCCACACTGGCCACACTGCAGACACATGAGCACCAACTCCAGTTCTGCAGAGGTGGCGGCAGGCCCCATGCAAGGGGCAAGAAGGAAATCCAGCCCTTGACTGAAGAGGACAGATGGGGTGAGGAGAGGTGCATCCCTGTGAGACGGAAGACTGAAGAGCTTCCAAGCCCAGTGCGAGCTGCGTGTAACGTATGGCTTAATTTCCTCTCAAATTAGACACTTGATAAAAAAAGTTATTATATCTGTCAAATTGCCAGGGCATTTTATGGGCGTGATAAACTAAGAACCACTGCTTTACAAACCTTGATGGGATGTTTCAGTACCTGGAAAACAATTTTATGACCACCCAGGCTACTAACAAATTGCAAATACTGATTAAGCCATAAAGTTACAACAACATTAAAATATAATGAGAGGTTATTGCACGAGGGAAGCTCTCAAGCAACAGCCGCAGATGCACTCAGTCGACAAGGAGAGCTTGTGCTTCCTCCAGCAGAGTGAGGCATGCCTGGACTCAGTGGTCCCTGCAGGGGCAGGCCTGGGCTCTTGGGGGTTCCTAGGTGAGATTTCTCCAGAGCACAGAGAAGACCTGCCCTCCCTGAGAGCTCGGATTTGAGATATTGGACATTGGATAGTGTCGTATTTCTGGGATCCTGGGGCAGAAGACTAAGCAGAGAAGGAGGGCCCTGTGTGTGTCCCATATACCCTGGTTTGTATGTGACAGCCTTTCATCTGGGAAGTGTGAGTTCCCTCCCTGACCCTTTGTTCTCACTCTCAGTGGAGATTCTACTCACCTTGCTGAGGAGTTTCCCACCCTGTGCGCTGGGCAACTTCACATGGTCAATGCACAGGCTCAAAAGTAGTTACCATGGATGCATGGAGACCTAGTTCCTGCCTCCAAAGACCTGTAAGCTAGTGAGAGAGCTGGGCATATGCATGAGAAAATAAAAATATACAGCAGAATTGCTCAGAGCTGGCCAAGCCATTAGATGACATCTACTTCAGGGGAAGAAGAGAAGTGAATGTTCTCTCTCTGGTTCTCTTTATCTCCCTACGCTTTCATCACATCGAAAGTTTCTTGAGCTGCCCAATCTGTCACCCCAGAAGACAACAGTTCTTGTCTGGATCACAGGTCCCTAAAAGAGTCAGTTAAAAGAGAGTGTCAACAGAAGTCCAGCTTTGAGTCCTGGCTTGATGCTGCCAGCCTCATGTTGAAAGCCCTGCCTTAAGGTCTCTTGTCGTCCCTTGCGTGGCCCAGAATGGAGTATCTCGCATGACCCCAAACACCAGTGTTTCTTTCCCCATTGTTCACCCCACAACTGAGGTCATCTGTGTGGTTCCTTCCATTTTTGAACCTGTGCTCTGATTTGCACCACAGAGGGTGGCAGCTTCTCAAAATGGGTAGGTGATTTGTCATCTAGGGTTTCCTGTACCAAGCATGGTCCGTGGGCTTTACGATGGCACTTAGCAGCCCTATGCATTGTCCAGAGAAGATGTGGATATGGATGTGAAACCCACATCACTAGGGGGAGCAGTGAGGGGTGGAGTCAAACACTTTCAGGAAATTGTGTAATGTGTCAACAACAGGGACAGTTATTTAGCATGGAGGTCAGGAGAGGGGACTGGAGTTGTGGGGAGAGGGAGGGCGGATGAATGAGTCCAGACTTGAGACTCAGCAGCTGAGTGGCTTGGGACAGGTTATCTAGTATTTTTATGCTTCAGTTTTCTCTTTTTAATTTATAGATTTATGTATCCTATTATATTTATACTATATTTATTATATGTATAATTATGCTTATACAGTTAACATTTGTATATTGATTATTTCTATTTATCCTCATTTAGATTACCTACTCACAGTGTTGGAGAATTAAATGCATGATATGTTTGAACCCTTAGAAGGGGTCCAGCCCAGCACATCATAAGCCGTCAATTAATGATATCATTGCCATTTATTGAGCATCTACTAGGTACTAGGATCTCTGCTTGTACTGTACATAAATTGTCTCTTTAATATTCCTCATAAACAGTAATGTAAATATCATTAACTCTATTTTGTAGATGCAGAAACCAAGTGAGGCTGAAGAAAATTCCCTGATCACAGTGCATTGATGGCGGAGCTGGAATTTGTAGTGAGATTGGGCTGATTTCAAAGTCCATGTTCAAGAGGCCGTAATTAAAAATACCTTCTGGGGCTTTGGGGAGCTAAACCATGGGCAGATACCTGGGGGAGTGGGAAGAAACCTCTTTTCTTATCCCTCTCATCCATCCTGTGCAGCACAGCACCCATCCCCTGGATGCTCACTCAGGTTCTATTGACCCTGGGTTCCAGGAGCAGCTCTAGCCCCTGGGGAGGCATGACCAAACTCATCTGGTGTGTCTTTTATGAGAGATGGTCCACCCTGTCTTGCCACAGTTCCCCAGCATTTTACAATGACCAGTGTGCCTTAGAGCACCTTGGTTAAGGAGACTCTTAGAATGGAAGAGGGTTCAGGAGACAGGCGGTTCATCTTTTTGACTGCATTTGTATGAGGTAATGGGCAGGTTTGGAGGACAATGACAAACTTGGAGGACAATGTCACCTACAGAATAAATCACCATGTCACCTGTGGAATAAAGTATACATTTTGCTCTCTTGGGGCACGGTGGACTACGTAGACAACACATAGAGCAATAGTCCACAGAGCCTCTGTCTTCATTCATGTCTATGCATTCATCATTCATTCTTTTAAATGCCACGGTTTAAATACCTGTGGAACAGCATCCCCATGCCTGACACCGGGGATCAGTAGCTGAATAAGTGAGGGAGTGTGCTCTCTAGGCTGTTAGAGTAACAGGCTACTGTAGTGCTGACACTTGCACAGTGTGTCAGATATCATGACAAAGGTTGACAGAGAACGGGGGATGGTAGGGAAAGAGGTGATGGTAACCTCAAGTCAACTCTGGAGTTTCCAAGGCTGAGGTTGAACTGTTCAGGCCAGAGAGAATTAGGATCATCATCTTCCAGTTTCCTTGCTCTTCTCTTAGGAATATAGCTCCTGGGGTCTAGGCTGTGGAAACATTCATGACAATAACTAACATCTGAGTAGCACTTGACAAAAGGGCACAACAGCCACATAGGCAGCTAGCACCGTTAGTCCCATTTGTTACATTAAAAAACAATGACATGCAGAGGGGATGCCATTTTTCCAGTGGCACTGGTTTTATCATTGGTTCTTAGCCCAGTAGCATGTGGACCCCACGCAAGCAAGGACTTTCATCCCTTGAGTTGCTGTTTACTGGCACATTTCCAGAACCTAGGAGAGTTCCCAGGACTGTCTGTTCTTATTTAATTGGGACGTGGTGGCCAGCTACTGGATAATGTCTCATTGAATGAACAAATGAAACACAGCTTCCTTTTGATTCTGAGACATCTGTGCTTTTCACTGTAGCACTAGCTCCTGCTGAAATGTCCGTGGCCCAGAAAGAGTTTCTGTGGGAGAGAACATGACACGCGGCTATTACTTTCTTCCCTTATCTCGTAAGCACACAAGGCAGGTGCAATGTTTTAGCGACCGTTGTTTGTACAAAGCACACACAGCTGGAACCTCTCCAAGGTACTTGGGGATCAGAAGTATTGCAGGGTGCAAAGGTGCGCTAAGGGGCGGAGGGGGTTAGCACCAGGTCTCTTGCAGAGTGGCGGACCAAGGTGGGAGCAATCTTCCAGTCATTTTCGCTCATCAGCCGGGCCTGTTGTGGCCCAGCTGGAATCAGACACAAACAAAGTAGCCTTCTCCATGCCAACAAGAGTGGAAATAAGATGTGTCAGCAAGACAAAACCTCTCCTCGAGGCTCCTCCACGGTGCCTATTAGAAGTGAAGTCGAGAGGCCACGGGGGGCAGAGGAGGGCCTGTGGTTCAGAAAAGGGGATATTAGCACCGGCACACTGGGCCCTAATGGAAAATGTCACCTTTTCCAATTCCTTGGAAATAGTCACCTGTGATATATTTCTGATGTTGCTGCCCTGTTCTTAGCTGGGTAATTCCTCCTCTTGGGCACTGTGGGAGAGGAGAGAGATGGGAATGAGAGAGGAGAGGCCAGGCTGGAGCATCGGTCCTTATGCCTGTTGTGTTGCTGTGTTCTAGACCCCGGCAGTGGCTCTCGGGTCCAGGCACAGTGGTCCAGCCTGTCTCAGTGAGTGAAGCCCTCATGCTTGTCCCCATCTCTTGGCCACTGCAAATGGGTCTAAGCGTATCTGATTCCTGTCCTCTGTGGAGGGGAGCTGGCCAATGCCTGTCCTACCCCAGAAGTGCCTGCTGGTCAGCCCCAGCTGGGTGCAGCCCAAGAGTTGTATTTGAGAGGCCATTGTTAAGTCTTTTGCTCACTTTCCGGAGCACCAGCCACTGTGTTGTTTCCTTAGTGTTGCTACATCTTCCCAAGATGACCATATCTGAGGAAGTGAAGGGGCTATAATTTAGAGACACTGTGAGTCAAAGTAAGGGCAGGAATATTGGCAACCACATCTCTCGGAGGTACATCTGGGCAGCCCATCCCCTGCAGGCTGATTGGAGAAGAGCGTGAGCTCATTGGGTTTCTCTTGCTTTAGCCCACATGGCATCTTCAGTGTGTTCTGGGAACCAGGATGTTTATCGTCACATGAGTCTGGGTACTGCTGAGGAGTCGTTTTACTGTGTAGACCATGGCCTTTTGCTTCTACACTTTATATTGTCAAGTACTAGGGAGCCTCACCTGCATCCTTGGGCCCCATGCAAGTGAGAGCATCTACGCTTCTTCCACAGGTTGACACAAGAAAGTGTTGTAGCTGAACACTCGGCACCAACCACACCATTCGTGTCGGCATCTGCAGTGCCCAGCACGCGGGTCATTATTTTATACACAAAGCCTCCCCTGTTCACAGCCCTTTGACTGGGTTTGCACTTGCACTTGTCCCTCTTCAGTAACAAGATTACACCCACTCGCTGAGAGGTTCCAAAGTTTCAGGGCTGAGTTTGTTAGAGCTCGGCACATCCAATTATTTATTTATTTATTTATTCACTTTTTTGGCCCAAGATGTTTGTCTCCCGGCTGCCCCTCCTTCTGTCTTCCCCTCCACACGTAGCACTTCCAGCCTCAGCCAATGCCTTCTGTGGAGTAGAGCTGACCCGTGCACCACCACGCTCTGCCCTTCCCAATGACTCACTCCACTTTCACACTGAACTGTCTGTCCTTATTTAGTTGAGAACTTGGATGTCACTCGCACCCCTGGGTGTTCTGGGCCAGTTGGCCGGGCCTCTTCTCCCAGGCTTTCAGGCCCACTACCTGTGATCCTCAGTCCCAGGATAGGGTGTTTTACTGCCCTTTGTCCAAGGGGTCTCATGGATTTACCCAGGAGTGAAAGCTAGAGCAATTCTGAGAAAGGAAGTGTGTGGGTTGCTGGGATTCCTTTTTCTTATCAGTATGTCTGTTTACCCTACAGGTCAGGGTTATTGTCTGCATTTTACAGATGATAAGAATGAGCTCAAAGCCCCTAAATAAATGGCATAAGATATTACAGCTAGACACAGGTCAGAGGTGAGAGCCCATCCTAGGTCTGTCTGATTCCAGGGCCCTCTCTACTATCTGAACTCGCCTCTTTTTCTTTTTTTTCAGTTGGCGTCTCACCCCAGCGTCGACCTGCTGGGCGCTGGCGACCCTTTTGCCTCAGCCTTCCAAGTAGCCGGAACTACAAGAGTGTGCTACCATGCCTGGCTACTTTTTTAATTAACTGTAAAGACGAGGTCTCGCCAAGTTGCCTGGGTTGGTCCTGAACCCGCGGGCTCAGGCAATCCACTTGCCTCGGCCTCCCAAAATGCTGGGATTATAGGCTGAGCCACCAAGCCCGGCCTGAACTTGCCTCTTACAGAAAGAATATGACAGCCTGGATTTTGAGAAATTGGTGGTCTTGCTCAGCTGGTTTGGTTCTCTAGAAAATTATCAAATACTACTACTTAATCAGCCTGATATTAACTACTCCACTCGTAGTAGAAGTTAACATATCCTGAATGCCTCACTAACCTTGCTGAAAGCACTGGGCATACATCAACTTTTTAATCCTTACAACACTCCTCCCCAAATGTATCCACATTTTCTGAATGAGAAGATTGAGGCCAATAGGGATTAAGAGAATAGCTGTGTTACCAACATAATAATGAGCGTGGTTCTACCTTGGAAGCCCACCCAAACTTATACAAATTTGTAAGGCCTCTCATACGTCTCCATTCCTCTGTTTAGAACAAAACAAAAATGCAAGAGGGGTGACATTTGCTAGAAAGAGTGCTCTGGTTGGCATAGTAAAAGTAAGAAAAATATGTTTTTATTCTCTTTGAAAAAATAATGCAACATTTATTGATGCCTTCAATGTGCAGACCCAATTGCTTTTTAAAAGTGTGCGGAAATGCACACTTTTTAATCTTGGCATGGACATGATGTGAATATGTTTCTGCCTGGCCCTGTGGAAAGCCAACATTGACACTGTCAGCTGACTCTTGCTATGTGTATGTTGCCTGACTTGGGCAGGGCAGTACCCAAATGCCCATGGAACCATGTCTTACCAGGTTTTCTTTTTTTTCTCTCTTTTAATTTTTATTTTGAAATTGTGGGGTACAAATGTAAGGTTAGGTATACAAATGTTCTTTGTGCGGGTACCCTTATTGATGAGGTGTGCCCCCACCTTCCCCAGGCGGATATCGACTACTGTCAATCCCAGCTCCCACTCCCCCGAGGTTTTCATCAAGAGGCCCAATATACTCTTCTGGATGAGGGTACAGTTACTTTCTTGAACAGTTTGGTCCTTAAGGTCAAAGATGGAGAATGAGGAAGTGTCAGTGCCCACACGGCGTGGACAAGGGGAGGAGTATAGAACTTTGTGGTTGCTCTTGGGGACCCCAACATTGCAGCACTTGCAACTAAGAGGGCCCTGGGCTGGCAGTCAGTGGCTTGGGTCTGAGTCCTCTCCTCTCTTGCTGACTCCCCCTATGACCATGGGTAACTTACTTCCATCTTTTGACTGGTCTTGGTTTCCACAGAATTAGAGATTTTTTAAGGACCCTTCCTTTTCCTTTCTACCTGTTCAGCATGGCTTTATCCAGGCATTCCTGCCCTGTTACCTGTGGGTTCACCTAACTGCTCCCATACCAGCCTTGTGATCTCTAGCCCATCTTCCTGCCCCAGAGTGATCTCTCTAAATATGTAAGCTCTGTTATGTCACGCTCTGACTTTCAACCCTCATGATTTTGGGAGAATTCAGGACAGAATTCCTTGTCCTGGAGAGAAATATGGAGATAGAGGATATAGTAGCAAAATTGTATGGTATGATGTGCCAGCTTTTTATGGAATATGTTCCCTACAAAACTGAGATACCCATTCCTCCTCAAAGCCAGTGAAATATCTGCAAAACACAAAGTTTTATGGTAATAACTTCCCCAAAGTAGAAAGTTTATTGACCATATTCACAGGCCTCGATGCATCAACATTAGAATTTGTTCATAGAATAATACTTACTAAACACTTTAGAAATTTGGGGTTAGAAAACAAATTCTAAAGCTTAAAACAACTTAAAAAATATCTAATGAGTCAGAGAGGAAATCAAAACTGAAATTATAGATTATATAAAAATCATTAAAAGTCCAAAATCCTGTATATCCAAAGTTATAGAATATGGCAAAATCTATTTTTAAAGGATGATCAATATTTTTAAGTGACTCTATTAAAGTGGAAATGAAATATAAATGATGTAATACATGAATTTAAGAAATGAAGGAAATAAAATAAAGAAAGCCAAGAAAAATAAGAGGTAAAAGTTAATAAAGATAAGAGCAGAAGCAAATCAATCAGAATTAAAAAGGTGAGTCCTTTAAAAATACAGAACAAATAAACAAAAAGAAAATAAACTTTTTCAAGAATGACTATAAAATAAGTAAATAAAAGGAGGACCAAGAAATACATCATATCAGATATTCTGTGTCAGAAAAATTTTGTATTAGTTTCCCATGGTTAGTGTCACAGATTACTACAAACTTGGTGGTTTAAAACAACAAAAATGTATTCTCTTAGAGTTCTGTGGGTTAAAAGTCTGAAATCAGTTTCATTGGACTAGTGTCAAGATATTGGCAGCCTTTTCTGGAGACTTTGAGGAGAATCTGTTTCCTTGCACTCCTGCATTCCTTGGCTTGCAACCATGCCAACCTCTTACTCCTGTTATCACACATGCTTTCATTCCTGCCTCTCTCTTATAAAGACTCTTGGGCACAGCAGTCTGGATGGAATTGGAGACCATCATACTTAGTGATCTATCCCAAAAGCAAAGAACTAAATACCACATGTTCTCACTCATAAGTGGGCCCTGAACACTGGTCACATGAGCACAAGAGAAGGAGCGGCAGTCACCGGGCACTGCCAGGGGAGGAAGGTGGGGAGGGAGAGATAACAACACAAAGTGTACCTGGTCCTAAACCAGGGGAAGTGTGGGCCAGTTGTACCCTACATCTCTATAATAAAATAAAATAAGATAAATGGACATTCTCACATGTCATTTATAAAAATTCTAACAAATAAATCAAATTATATTGAAAAAATTTTTAAAACGCTCTGTGATTCCATGTAGGTCCGGCCAGATAACCCTGGATAATTAGCCCATATCAAGAGCCTTCACTTAATCATGTTGGCAAGTCCCTTGTGCTATGTATGGTAATATTCACAGTTTCTGGGAATTATGATATGGATGTCTTTTGGGAAAATGTTATTTAGCCTACCACATTTTATAACCATGAATATTTTCAAATTAAATAACAAAAATGTTAATCTTAATGTAGATGTTAAGTATTCTCACCACAAAAAAGAAGGTAACTGTGTGAGGTGATGAAGTGATAGTCACGTGTATTAGCTTGGTTGTGGTAATCATTTCTCAAAGCATACATATATCAAAACACCACATTGTGTACCTTAAATATATACTTTTTATATGCCAATTATACCTAAATAAAGCTGGAAAAATAAATACAAAAAAAAAACACATATTAAGAAAATATTATATGCAACATAATTTCAATAATTCTGAAAATCTAGTTGAATGGTGTCCCCCGCCCTGGAAAAATTAAAATGTCCACAATTGACTCAAGAACATGTAAAAAATTTGAATAGAACAAGAAATACTCCTTTCTCCCAGAGGTTCACCAAAAAGGCACCAGTTTTGGATAGGTTTGTGGGTAAGTTCTGTCATATCCTCATTGAAATGATAATACCCAGATCACATAAATTTCCCCATAGCATAAAAAATGGAATAGCTTCAACTTCACTTTTGACTTTGATAATGAAGCTCAACAAAATCTCTCAAAGAAAAAGATACAGAATAATCTCACTTGAATAGAGATGTAAAAATTCTGTGAAAAATAGAAACAAATCAAATACAGCAACATATTAAAGGAAAATATGCCCTAACCAAAGATTTAAACTTGGGAATTCAGTCTGAGAATGATTATGAAAGCTTGATTCAACATTAGGAAATTTATTAATGTGATTTGAAAATGTAATATGATGGATTGCATGACTAGGTTGAAAGAGAAAAATCTATATGATCATCTTGTTAGGGTCCCAAATTGCATTTTACAAAATTCAACACCCAGAATTGAAAAATTAAAAAATTAGAACTGAAATTTAGAAAATTTTAGTATGTAAGGAATAGAAGGACATTTCTTCAGACAAAAGAGTGTCAGATATCAGTGGTAATCATCATAGTAAACAGTAAAACATCTAAAGTAGAACAATACTTATCAAACACTGATAAGCCCTGATAAGTCAGGAATCATCCCTAAGACTGTTGTCACATATTATTGTTGATTCTGGTCAATAAAATAGAAAAAAAGAAGAAAGAAATAAGAGATAAGTATTCAAAAGAGTCAAAAAGCTTATTATTAATTACAACATTATTGTAAACCTAGAAAATCTAAGTTAATCAAGTAAGAATCTACTAGATTAGAGAGTTCAGTAAGTTGGCTAATATAAGACAAAAATCAATAGCTTTCCTATGCATTAATAATAACCAGCTGGAGGCTAAGAAAGGGAAATTATCATATTCACAAATGAATTGGTTGCCAGAAATTAGCAACATGAAATATGGGAGATACATACATGTATATATATTATGTATACAAATACACACACTATATATAATGTTTTATAAAACATTTTAGCTGTTATTGACAGAGCTTAGAAAACAACAGAAAAAAATTGAGAAACACATTCTTACTGGAAATATTTATTCTTGTAAGTATGTCTTTTATCCCAGATTTATCTATAAGTTTATGACATGCCATTCAAATTCTCAGTAAGACATTTTTGAACTCAACAAATTGATATTGAAGTTCATCTTGAGGAATGAATACAAATAAAAAAAATTTTGGAAAAGAAGAGAATAATGAGGGTAGAATTTGCTTTCCCATCTAACAAACACTATGAAGTTATGGTAATTAAATATTTTATTGGCACAGAAATTAATAAATTAACTAATTTTTCAAAGTTAGTTACAAAAGGATTTAGATTTAAATAGCATTATAAAACACAGAAAAACATTCTTTAGCCTTAGAGTGAGAGCAGATCTTTCTATAAGATCTTTAGAAGAATTACATTAAGGCTGAAACCTTTACAAAAAAATCAACAGATTTTATTACCCCAAACTTGTATACTTTTACCCATCAAAAGAAAAGACATCATTGACCAAACTGATAGACAAACAACAAACTGGGAAGATATATATTATGCATGATAGGAAAAGGTTTAACAATCATAATATTCAAAGAACTCTTACAAATTAATAAGAAAAATTTAATTGGCAGCAAAATGATATTAATTGATGATTCACAGAGAGATACAAAGTCCCTATGAACATAAGAAAAGATATTCCATTAATAAAAAGAAATGTTTATTAAATCTGACAGCCTACTTTTCAATCCTCAGAAACAACAGTAACACTCATGTTGAGAGTGTATAGAAACATATGCTATAGGTGGGGGTATAAATTGGTTGGCACTTTCACCTGTAAGGGCAACTTACCCATGTGTTTCAAATTTTAAATGAGCATTTCCTTTTGTTTTGAGACTCCAGCTAAATTGGGATTCCAGTACTAGAGCTGCTCTCAGCCCTGTCCTAACCAAACATGAAAGGGATATAGATGTGGGTGTTTATGGCGTGCCTTTCATGGTGGCACTTCTTTTACCTAGTGGACAGCTTAGTGCCTAGTTATCTGACCTGCAATCAGGGCTCCCATGCACAGAGACCTCGTTTATTCTGGCAGATACCCTTGTGGCTTTTGTCTAGCATGTGTCCAGTTTATGCCTGCTCTGGCGCTGGGAGCCGGACCTTGTGTTCTTCCTGTTGCCCCAGGGAAAATCCAGCCTGGAGTAGCCCCTAGTTCTTCAAATGGAAAGCACAAATTTTAAACACTACCACACTAGGAAACAAGTTCTAAGGTATTTTACTTACAGATTCTGGACAGAAAAGGTGCAGTGAGTAAGGAGAGCTGCCCTCCTTCCTGGGTCACTAGAAGCAGAAATGGGTAGAGAGAAAAAGAAAGAGGAAGGGAGAGAGAGAGAGAGAGAGAGAGAGAGAGAGGGAGGAAGGGAGGGAGGGAGGGAGAGAGAGAGAGAGGGTCGAACGGCGGGGGGGAGGGATAGATATAGGTCGAGGAGAGAGAGAGAGAGAGAGAGAGAGATCGTGAGATA
>CAUYQG010156285.1:0-36532 GCA_963574415.1 Tarsius wallacei
CCGGGCGTGGTAGCGCACGCCTGTAGTTCCAGCTACTTGGAAGGCTGAGGCGGAAGGATCGCCAGAGCCCAGGAGGTCGAGGCTGCGGTGGCCGGGAGCGGCCACTGTACTCCAGTCTGGGCAACAGAGTGAGACTCCAACTCAAAAAAAAAAAAAAATACATAATGGTATCATATAAGGGTACCATTTTTAAACATCAAACTTTTAAAGAAGATTAAAAAACAAAGTCAAAAAATATTCACATAGAAATCTAACCATAGAACAGCAAAATAATCTGAACTTCAAAAACAATAAAAAAGACTTGATTAAAACAATGAAAAGCTAAAAGATGCAGCATTTTCAGGAGGTGTTAACTTGGGGGAGGAAGGCAAATAGGAATAGTCAATACATTTTCTAGATACAACTTTTATCTAGGTCCTATTCCTAATTTTTTTCTAGTAAATTGCAAGCCAAAAAGAGAGAAAATAACTTTAAAACATTCAATTTCCTAAAAATCAGTGCTTTATACATACAAACGTATCACACAGCATCATTCGATGTTACCTGGATGTCAAGCTGGACGACCTTCTCCTTGCTTTCGTTTAACTGACTGGTCAACTCGCTGACACTGGTTTCTAGGGAAAGGACACGGTCCTGGGCAGCTCGGAGATGTGCCTTCTGCTCCTGGACCTGGTCATGCAAGTTTTCCTGGGCTTGTTTATGACTTTCTGACTGGTTTTTCAACTTCTCTGTCAGTTGAGTGACCTATTATACAAGTAAGACCCTAAGTATGAAACTCAGAGTGATAGAACAAAAGCAAAGAAGCCCAAAGTAAGCACCATGCTCTGGAATAGGTTGGCTCTAATTTTTCAAATAAAATCATTCATATCTTTCTAAAAATAAGTAAACAAAATATCTCAAGTCATAAGAAATAACATCAAATTCAAAGATATATCATTTTAAAAATAATCTGTATCAAGCTATGGGTTACATAAAATAAAATTCAACCAGTTCCCGTGTAGACTCAGGTCTGATAAACATAGACCCTCCTGTAACTAACCCTCACCACAGTCGAGATATAGAGCGTTTCCTGGGGCCCCTTTCTGCTCATTCCAACCCCAGCTTCAGCCCCAGCCAACACTGATCTGATTGAGTAACAAGAGCTCCTTATATAGTCTGGACATTTCTAAGTTGTCAGATATATGTATTGCAAATATTTTCTCCCAGTCTGCATCTTGGCTTTTATTTTCACAGTGGCATCCTTTGAAGAGCATGCATTTTCTAAAATTTAAATGAAATCCAATTCATCTGACATTTGTTTGATGTTCCTTACTGTGAGTTCACGGAGCTTTCTGAATCTATGAATTTATATTTTTAATCAAATCTTAATTTTTTCAGTCATTATTTCTACAAATATTTTCCTCCTTTCCACCCTTCTGTGACAATAATTATATTGATGCCAGCCTGTATAATACTGCCCAAAGAGTCACTAAAGCCCTGTTTTTGTCCCAGCCTTTTTTCTCTCTGTAGTTCATTTAGAATAGTTTCAATTGCCTTATCTCATATTCACTGATACTGTTTTCTACTTTCTTAATCTATTAAGTCTATCCAACAGAATTTTCACTTGATGTATTTTTATTTTTTTTACCTCTAAAAGGTCTACTTGGTTCCTTTTTTTTTTTTTTTTTTTTTCTTTCTAAGAGCTGGAATCTTGCTCTGTTGCCCAGGCTAGAGTGCAGTGGTACGATCATACCTCACCACAGCCTCAAACTCCTGGGCTCAAATGATACTCCTGCCTCAGCCTCCTGTGTAGCCAAGACTACAGGCACGTGCCACCATACCCACTGTCTCCATTTCTATGTCCATCATTTTAGTTTTTCCTTTATATCTATGAGCACATTCTAAGAGCTGTTTTAACCCCTTGCTCTTGGAGACATCCCATGGATCACCAACTACAATTTGACCACACTTTTTTACAAATAGTAAATAGTAATTTTTATAAAATACTTTTATACAAAATGAATCACTTCATATTAAACAGTACAGCATTGGAATCAATTATTTTATTGTAATGAAATTTGGCTTATAATGGAATTGTGGACATTGAGGAACTAGCTTATTAAAAAAATCAAAATTTTATATCTTATATTTTTCTAACGTGATAATGTGTGAAACAGTCACCAACATGCATGCAGGTTCATTGATACATGCTGTGCAACAGTAATTCATTTGACAACTTCCACCTGGTGATTTTCTCTTTGAGCAGATGATGCAGTCTCATTTTCTTCCTCCCACATTAATAATATGTAATTTACTGTTCAGTCTATTGTTTGAAGACAATGTGAAAGGACTCACTTGTGATTCCTGAAAACTTGACAAATTTCAAATGGGACATATGTTTTTCATTGTTTTTGAATGGCAAACTTTCAAGAAAACATACATTTTTGAAAAATGTACATTTGCATAAGTTTATCCTATATAATCACCAGCAATCTCTTTATATCCTCTGAGAGGGGACATCTGAGTGGTTTGCTAGATTTTTTATGTCCCCTCAGAGGGGACATCCGAGTGCAAAGGGTTAAAGTACTTGTCTGATGAGTCCATTATCTCTCATTTCGGAGTATGATTCCATTGAATAATTTTTCTCCTGGTTATGGCTCTCATTTTTTTCTTTCTTCATATGTCTAGTAATTTTTTGGTATTTATTGTGACCAGTCTAGACTATTATCTTCTTTCAATGAATGTTGAGTTTTGTCCCAGCACAGAGTTAATAGATCTGTGTTGAGCTGGACCCTCTTAAGCCTTGCACTTTGTAAGGTCAGGTTACGTACGGCAGGGCTAGTTTAACTTTACTTCTCACCAACAGTGTGACATTTCTGTTGTTTCTACCGAATGCCCAAGAGTTCCACAAAATCTTTTTTTCTGAATGGCTGAAACCTGAACATTGCCCAACCCAGTGTAAACACTAGTAAGTTTTCAGCCTTTAGTTCCTGAAATGGTTCACTGCCTGGCCTCATAGATGCCTCCATCACAAGTGCAAAGCTTAGCATTCAACCAAAGCCTCAAGTGGATCCCTGAGCAGAATTCTGGAGCTTTTCTGCGTTGCTTCTTCCCCTCTGGTAATTCTGCCCTGCAAATCTGAGCTGTCTTAACCTCCTGACCTTCCATCTCTCAATTTAATTCAACCTCTCACTCCTCAGTTCAATAAGACCACCATGCTCTACCAGGATTCCCCTAACCTATACCACAGAGTGAAAGATGTCTCCAGGTCAAAAATTAGAGTGGTCAGAGAGTTCAACTCACTTGTTTCTCTTCTCTCAGGGATCACAGTCCTGCACTGCCTATTGTCCAATGTCTGAAAACAGTGATCTTATGCCTGTTTCCCACTTTTCTAGCAATTTATGGTAAAAGAACTAAACAGGTATCAGTTGCTCCAATATGGCCAGAAACAGAAGTATATAAATTTATGTTAATTTTTATTTAAAAGAATTCATGATTTCTTCATCATATGTGTATGATAAGCAATGTCCAGTTGTGTACAACTAAAAACTAGCCCAAAGAACTCTTCAAAACAAACTTTTAAATTTGGGGGAAATTATATGTTATATACTAATTCCCAAATTAGAAAAGTAATATGACTTCTGATAGTTTGTTTAAAATACTTCTCATTTAGATAATAATTCTCTTATTAAATATTTCTTCCAAAAAACAACTATACATTATTTCCTGTTTGATAATATATTAACCTAAATTTTATAAATGTTTCTTATACTATACATAGATGCTGAAATAATAAGGCAACTTATCAAAATTATTATTAGCTATGTATTGTCCAAAGGCATACATATTATCAAAATATAACTAAACTGCTAAGTCTGTATATTAACCAATACACAGCAGCAAATAGCACTCAATTAGTACCTTTAATTTATAAATACATTTTGTAATTCATTCTTTTTTTTGAAGCATCACAAAATGCCATGAGGCAAGTATACATTATTAATAACACCTCTACTTTTTCAGTGAGCTAACAAGTGAAATGATTTGCTCAAAGTTACACAGGAAGTAAGTTACATCCAGGACATGAACTGAAGATTTCCTTTGTCAAATTGTGTTAACTATCTTTCACAACAAGAGGGACTTGCTCTTAAGGTGAATAAGATGCTATTTGTCAAGAATACATAACATTTAAAATGTGCTAAAAAGAGCCAGAATGAAGAGCCATTAAGAAAGAACATTTAGTAAAATTTAGAGAGATAAAAGTAAATGTTAAAAATAAAATGCATGCTACAAGCTTACCTGCTCCTGTAAGGTGTGGTTTTTTTCTTGTAGCTGGTTAAGAACAGCAGTCTCTCCTTCACCAGCCTGAATTTTGGCATAGAGATCTTCTCTTTCCTTTTCTAATAATGAAATACTTTCTTGACTCTTCTGTAATAAGGCTTCAAGGTTCTGGATCTTTTGATCCTTGTCACCAATTTGACGCAGTACTTGTTCCAAATCATTCTGTAAAGAATTGAAAACTGTCACTTTAAGGATGGGAAATTTAAAAAGTTATCCCTCAACATCAAATGACTGACTGACAGTAAATTTTATCCCCCCTCAAGCCCTTAGTCTTACAGTTTTAATAACTAATTACCACATTTTAACATAGCAAATTTAATTAAATAATTAGGACTATGTATTTAATAGCATACAGGAAAGAATACATCTGTATTGTATTGATAATAAGCTAGAATTTGACAAAAGTCCTTCAATTAACCACATTCTTTTTCTAGCACTCCCACCTTCCCTCCTGCTACCCTCCTGACCTATTTCAGACACATGGACTCTCCACTCCTGTCACACAGGCACACGCCCTCCTTGGAGCTTTTGCACGCCTGGTTCCCTCTACCTGGAGCTCTGTCCCCAAGAATCATGTAGTTCACTCCTCTCCTTCCGGTGTTTACTCAGTCACCTTCTCCATGAGGCCTCCCTGACCATCACCTTAACACTGCAGCCCTCCCCAGTACTCACTCTCTTGGTTGTGTGTTCTGTCCCTGAGTGCTTACCTTCCAACACACTCAATAATGTACTTATTTTTCATGCTTATCTGTCTCCCTCCCACTCCCGCATTGGAACATATGTTTTACAGAGTGGGAATTTTTTCTTATTCATTGATGCCTCCAAAATATCTGTCACATATAAGAGGGGACTCAAAAAAAAAAAAAAACCAGGAATTATCTTTTTGAAGGGTGGGCCCCTTGTAGTACACTCGGAATTTGTTCCTCTGGATTAAACAGTCAACCAAAATTTTTATCTGGAAGTTTTGAAAAGGTTGCATCATGATTTGTGGAAAAAATGTCCCAAATTGTGGCAAACAAGTGACTGGTTCTTCCATCGTGACAACACACCTGCCCACACTGTGCTGAGTGTTCAGCAGTTTTTGACCAAAAATAGTGTGACCCCGTGCCCCCCTCCCTATCCACTCAATCCTACCCCGAATTACTTTTTTTGTCTCCCCAAATGAAAAAAGTCCTCAAAGGGAAACGTTTTGCTGATGAGGAAGAGGTGAAACAAAAGCACTAAAGCAGAAGCACTCCAAGGCATCCAAATGGACAAGTTCAAAAACTGTTTTGAGCAGTGGGAAGAGTATCTTCTTGATGGGCGTATTGCGTCCAACAGAGAGGACTGTGAAGGTGACTGAAGTTTAAAGCATGTAAGAATAAATACACAATTTTTAACAAATAAATTTCGGGGTTTTTTGAGTCTCCCCTCATATTTTCTAAAATATTCTCTCAATGAATAGAAAATTAAACGACTGCACTCCAACTTGCAACCATGAACACAGGCTCACTTCGACTCCCCAGCAGCACTCTCCTACTGATGCACCAAGGAATCCCTCAGCTCCTATTCTCCCATGACCTTCATGTTACGCATAGCACAACATACTAGCCCACATACAGAACAACAGCCACTACCTCTCTTGAGCTATCTGATCCATTGGCCTTTGCCTCTGACTCAGTAGTCTTTGGAGAGTCAGAGAGCCTCTACGCAGAACAAAGCCATGACTGACACCTACCACCTTGCTGACACAGAGCCACAACCACATAGTGCCCTCAGTGACTTGTGCCAGTATGAACATATTTTAGATCAGTCACTTTCAAGCCTACTTCTCATCCTTCTAAGCTTTGGTCAAATGATGAGAGGTAGGTAACCTCTGCTCCAGCCTCTGCTCCTGCCACCAAGAGCCCCTCTCTCCATATTCCACTAACATAGAATCAGAGTGCCAGACCTCAGCTTTTTTCCTAAAGGTCATTCTGTTTCCAAGTCTTAATTAAACACGGCTCTCCCTTTACAGATGCCAATTCTGGTCAGTAAGACCTAGTCCCCTAGGCAGGCAGGAGGTTGGCCTTCTGGTTTTTGCTGCCATTCTTACCTCCCTCGTGTGAAAGCTTCATACTACTGGGGAGCTAGGCCATGGATTTTTCTACTCTCTACTCTTTGTTGCTACCATCTAGAAATCCCTACCTCATTCACTGAAGACTTGAGACCTGATTTAGTCTTTCTCTCAATCCCAATTTCTGCCAATTTCCTGGGAAATACAAAATACATAGAGAATTAAGAGCATAGTCTCCGTGTTCATGCCATTTTCATTTCTGGACCTTATCTCATTCCTCATTTCTGTCATTCATACAGGATCTTGCAATCACCTGAAAATGTTCCAGCTAAAAACTTCCAACTACCCTACTCTGACTGACAGTCTTCCGATTTCATGACTTCATTTCTGCTCTTCACTGTCACAAACCTCAAGTCCCTTCTGATTATTCAGTGTATGCCTAGCTTCTCTTCAAGAACTGCATCATATGGGCGGGGGGTGGGGGTGGGGGTAGAGTTATTAGTACACATGTGATCAGCTAGGAAGAGAGTCTAGGGTTTTAGAAAAACAGACAGTTGGGAATGTGAGACATGTGAGGATCACCAGCACTGAAGGGATCGGGGAAAGAAGAGCAGCCCAGGGAAAGAGCATGTGATCAGGGCAATTCAGGGAACCTTGGGGTGGAAGTCAATGAATGAAAGGCAAGCAGATGGAAGGAGTCCCTCTTTCAGTGTGGGCGTGAGTTGGGCATGCTCACTCAGTGGGACAGAGAAAAATGCCCATGAGATAAGGAAGTAAGTTAGTAATCTTGTAAACATTATTTCAGGAAAGTAATGGAGATGGAAATCTGAACTTCTAAGCACCACTGAGTAAAATCACAAATCTCCACAGACTGGTGCTGCTACAAATTTCTGGATTCCACCCTCCGTAACAGTTCATACTCAGAATTACTTGGCTGTCTTTCATTTGAGTGATGTCCTCACCCTCAAACATTCCCCTCCAGAACTACTTAAAAACATCAATATTCTCTCCGGCGTCTCCATCCTTGCTCACTTCATCTACAGCTATTACTGTCTCCAATTTTATCTAGACATATGGGATTTTCAGGAATGATCTACCTGGATTTTCCAAACATGTATAATTTTATATGAAATTATATCTCTATCCATTCATCTATCTATCTACCTCCTTTCCTCAAGTTTCCATGAACAAGTTCAAGTTCACCCTCTCCTATCGTGTTGGTGACATCATAGCTTCTTAACAATTCCTTATTCCTTCAGTCACTCTCCTCCAATATCCTTAATAACTCCCTCCCTGCCAAGTCCCTTTGTCCTAGACCATAGTCATGTTCAGGTCTCTCTCATTCCCCAAAATACTCCCCAGACCAAACCTCCATCCAATTTCTTCCTAGTCTTGTGCAACTCACATTTAAATCCCCAAAATAAGTTATGTTTACTTTCCCAACTCCCTCCTCTCTAATTAAATCATCAATCAACATTCAGATTTCCACCTCCATCACCACCACCCCCCATATACTGATGTCTCCCTCTGCTAATATATAGCACATTCCCTCCTCCAAGCTTTAAATTAATATATCCCAAGGGTGCCTTGAGATACATCCAAAACTAAACTTATCATATTACCCTAAAAAAAGGGCTGTTTGTCTCACATTCACAAGCACAGTTGGGGACACCCTGCACCTGATGTTACCAGCTAAAAGTCACTCTTTCTCCTTCATCTCCTGTATCGATCAAGTTAGCAAGTCCTACTTATTTACTTGCCCTCCCAAGTATTTCTCCTAGTTGTCCCTAGGACTTTAACAGTTGCTTGAACTAAGACCATTATTACATATGTTCTGAACTGTCACAGAGATCAGTCTTTTATCTGAAGTCTTGTTTCAGAAAACTCCCTCCCAAATCTACCTTTCACCAACCACAAGAATAAGCTATTTAAAAAGCAGATCTATATACCTAATCCTAAATTATATCCTACATCTTTAAAATAAAATATATTTTTTTTGAAAAAGCAGATCTGACCAGGACTTTCCTTCTTAAGACCTTCAGTACCTTTCTATCTTCAATCCAAATGCCATGCATGGTCTTCCATAAACTTGCCTGTGTCGAATGCTCTGAGCACTTCTCTAACTACCCTCTAATCTACACTCTAAACTCCAGCAAAGCCTATCAGTCCTGTTATGCTAGCCTCCACATCCTTGATCCTGTAACTTCCACCTGAAGTATACTTCTATCACCAGAAATATCTACTCACCCTTTGTCACTCAGATTGTCACTTTTAAAAAGTTTTCCACAGTTGTTCTTCCCCAGACCATGCTTGGTTTGGTAAATGTCCTCTCTGCTGCACAATAATTGCACAGCACATCCACACCTGCACCAAAATTAATCTGTCTCTCGAACTGTTTCCACAATGAGCGACTCTGGTCCCTTTCTCATCTCTTCCATTTCTTCCCCCAGGGAACCAGAACATGACCTCTTGGGAAGGTGTGGAGTAAGGAACGAAGCACGTTCAGCTGAGCCCCTGCCCTCTGCACAGTCTGAGAGACAGCCTGGCTGGGAAGTGGGGAAAGGCCATCAGCTACAGCTTTGTGTCTGGGTGGATAAATCTCATTCCAGTTCAGCACAGAAAAGTCTACCAGCTGCCGCCGACCCCACAATCCCCATGCCAGCTTTGCCCCCATGTCCATCCTGCCCTTTTTGGTGAAACTCTTACAGTTGCCTGTATCCACACTGTCCAAAGTGTCTTGCCTCTCCCCGTCCCTCCACCACCGCCACCACAAGCTCTCTCCATCAGGCTTTTGTCACTCTTCTGTATCCAGCATGCTCTTATCAAAGTCCTCAATGATTTCCACATTGCCAAATCCAATGAGATTCTCAATCTTTTTCTGAGTCTGTGTCTCAGGTCACCCAGACTGGAGTACAGTGGCACAATCACAGCTCACTGCAGCCTCCACCTCCTAGGCTCAAGTGATCCTCCTGTCTCAGTCTCCTGAGTAGCTGGGACCACAGGTGCATACCACCATGCCTGGCTATTTTTATTTTTATTTTTTATAGAAAAGAGGTCTCACCATGTTGCCCTGGCTGGTCTCGAATTCTTGGGCTCAAGTGATCCTCCCACCTTGGCCTCCCAAAGTGCTGAAATTTTACAGGTGTGAGCCACTGCACCCAGCCAGGATTCTCAGTCTTCCTCTTGTTTGGTCTCTATACTGAATGACCAGTCCAAAGTCCATGGAGTCATCCTCAACTCCTCTCTCAGGACTCTTCACCAACCTACAGTCTATGCCATGTCATTTTCTGTCTGGATTACTGCGGCCTAGTGGCCTCTTGGCTGAGTCTCTGCTCTTGCTCACATGCCACTACCGTCTACTCCCACAGCAGTAGCCAGAGGATCCTGCAAAATTGTAAGTCACATCTTACCACTCCTTTGCTCAGAACCATCCAGTAATTCATCTCACTTAGAGCAAAATAAAGTCTTTAAAATTACCTGCGAGGCAGCATGTTCTGGCCTCGTGATCTCTGTAACTGTGTCCTTTTAACTC
Organism: Tarsius wallacei; assembly: GCA_963574415.1. Taxonomy (NCBI): domain Eukaryota; kingdom Metazoa; phylum Chordata; class Mammalia; order Primates; family Tarsiidae; genus Tarsius; species Tarsius wallacei. The sequence continues at coordinate 9,888 of CAUYQG010156285.1, forward strand.
CTGTATCACTCACCATCTCCATCCCTCACTTCCTGTTAGTCCTGAGATGGGCTCCAGTCTCACACATTGTCAGATACAATTCTCTCTGACGTCCTTCCTCCAGGTCTTCTCCTTGGAGAGCAAGGCCTCACACTACAGTCTCACCTTCAGCCCCCCAGACATTTCTACTTCCCCCCACCTCCTCTCCACAGCAATTGTCACCATTTTACATACCATGATCTCTGCCAACTGACCTCGGTTACTGCTGTCTCCTTTGCTAAACTCCATGAGAACAGACATTTTTGTCTGTTTTGTTCACTGCCATGTTCACAAAATCAGTTCCTTGGCAAAAATATTTGTTGACTGATCAAATAAAGGAAGAAATGCACACAGTATTTTGATCTCCATCCGACTCCCTCGCCACTTTCCCAACTCAGAAAGGAGAGCACTGTGTGTGTTTCCACAGCTTCCCTGCAACTCCAACATTGTGCATGCGCACATCTTAGATGGCGTTTCCTAGATGGCAGGTACCATGTCTCCTATTCTCAGTGTGAGCACATTGCCCAGCACACACTGCTCAGCAGTATCCAAAGAACTAGCACAAGAATGAACACATAAGTGAGAATCAATGTCAAACTCACTTCAAATATTTGTGCAACCTTTCTCACCACAACAAAACAAAAATGTAACTCCTTCAATATTCTCAGCTATGCTGCAGACTTTGTATAAGTTGAACCTAATCAACTATATTTTCTATACCTACAATTCCAATGTTCAGATGATAGTTATGAAGCAGGAAAACACATGACTGACAAATACCAAGATATACCATTGAAACTACAAAATGTCCTTTTTCAATGGGCTAACTATACCAGGAAATTTTATTTGAACATTTGTGATTTTTTCAACAAAGATATTTTATTAAATAATAAACAATAAAGAAATAGATCATTTATACAGAAAAATTTAAATAATGTATTCAACTAAATACACTTAATACATGTATTTAATACATTTAAATAAATATGTTAAATAAATCTATTTATTATAAATTAAAAATGTGTTTACAATAATTGTAAACTATTTTAGAAGAATTTTCAACACAGGAATCAAAAGAAAAAGGATTTGCTGATCATCTAGATCCTGAACATTATCAAAACCCCTCATAAGCAAGTATTGTGCATTACCTAGTTTTGTCACAACAAGAGAACAGTGACTTGTTTTATTATTTCCCCGTATTTTCTGTGCAATGGGAATTCATTTTTGATTAGAAGACTTGTAATTCACATGATGCATACCTGAGCTTCTCGAAGTTTTGCTGTTGTGCTTTGCTGAAGAGCTTGTTGTTCTTGATGCTGTTGCTTCGCTTTATCCAGTTGATGCTGCAGTTCTGTAGAGTGTGTTACTTTTTCCTTCAACTTAAAAAAATGTAGACTGTCAGCTGACAATGTAAAGGCACACCGTATCATTCATGCATATCTGGCACGCTTCAATTCTAAGTCTGAACAGAAAAATAAATTCAGACAATACATAAGATCATCTTTAAAAGCAGTATCTCAATTCTTATAGAATCTTGCTTTCATGCTGAAGACACTACTCTCTATGAATAGACTCTCACCTTAAAAAGAAAACAAATCTTTCTTCAGGTTGGCATTTAATTTATTGTTGCTTGTTGTAAACTAATATGATAAAGGAATTAACTACATAAAAATTATTTGCAAAATATCTAAACCACATTATCAGTACCTCTTTTTTTTCCCCCCATAGCAGTCATAGTTATCACTAATTGGAAAAAAATAGTATCATCTAGTATAGCCAAGATTTTAGGTCTAGAAAAAAAAAATCTACTGCCGAAGCTACAAATTTTAACCCAGAATAGTTGTTCAATTCCAATAAAAGATAAAATTCAAAGATAACTTCTATTTTACCTGTCTAGTGGGTACCATTTTTAGCAACTGCAACTTTAGTTAAGATAATAATCAATCATATGCTTAATTTTACTTATTTTTATGTAATTAATTCCTTGATCATATTAGTTTACAAGAAACAATAATAAATTAAATGCCAACCTGGAGAAAGATTTGTTTTATTAAGATTCTATTCATAGAGAATAGTGTCTTTATCATGAAAGTAAGAGTCTATTAAGTAGTGAGACATTGCTTTTAAAGATGATCTTATATATTGCCTGAATGCTTATACTTGTATGTTTGCTTATTTATTTATTTAAGAAACAGTTACCCAGGTTGGTCTCAAACTCCCAGGTTCAAAAAATCCTCCTAAATCAGTCTCTCAAAGTGCTGAGGTTACAGGCATGAGCCACCACACCCAGCCATAGGCTTAATTTTTAACTGAAAAACATCATTAAATGTAAACTCAAAGTGCCTGTGTACCAGCTACCTGTCATTAACAGTCCTCATCAACTCATATTTCACTGTTTCGTTAGGAAGTGGTTCTTCCTGGGGAGGAAGACTCCAGCAGCCTGACAGAAGTTCACCCCCAAAATTTTCCTTGCTAAAGCTGAGTAGTCTTCTCGGTGTATTTTTGTTGAGAACTTTAGGAAATATGATCACAACAAAATGACTTAATGTAGTCAGTAAGTAGGATATTGCTACTGGGGAGTAATAAATGTTGAAACTTTTTTTAACTTTCAAGTTAAAAAAAAGAAAAGTCCAACTCATGATCTAGACAATTACCAGACTGATGAATCATGACAATACTTAAGATGTCCCAAGTCTGTCTATGAATTTGCCAATAGACGCTCACCTGAGAAGCCCGCTTACCTGTTCTTCCAGACGGGAGAGTTTAAGCTGCAAGTCAGCCACTTGCTGTTCCTTCTCCATCAACTTCTCACTGGAAAGTTGCCTCTGCTCCTTCAGCCTCCCATGAGCTTCCCCGAGTTGGCGCTCCGTCTCCAGAAGTTTGCTGTGTAACTTTAAAAAAACAAAATATGGACATGTGTATAAATACACATACACATACACACACACACACACACACACACACACACACACACACACACACACTACCACCTGCTCCACACAGTGTTTTTTATTTTTCACCAACATAAATATAATATCTTAATTTTCATGATACTTTGAGAAAACCTAAGATCACATATATAATTTTGACTGCAACTGAATTTTAATCACATAAATTTTAATGAATCCCACAAAATTGTGGGTAAACTTATAGTTTTTGCTTCTGTTTTATTGCTCTTTCTTAAAAAAAAAAAAAAACAAGCTCTGGCTTGGATATAAGTGTTGGTATCACTTGATGAAATCTAAATAACAAAATGAAACTTAAAAATTAAGATACTCAGAGAACATTAGGCCTATCCTACAGTAAGGATATCCCACAATAAGAAATCCTCCTAAATCAGTCTCCTAAAGTGCTGAGGTTACAGGCATGACCCACCACACTCAGCAATAGACTTAATTTTTAAATGAAAAAAATTGTTAAATGTAAACTCAAAGTTTCTATGTACCAGCCACCTGTCATTAACAGTTCTCACTTTTAAAAGCCCCACAGTGGTTCTTTTTGGTTTCCCACAGTCAAGAACCACCAAGGTCGAATTCTTACATTTGGATAGTAGACAGAGCCCAAAGCACTCCCACCAAGTCCTCAAATTGGCATATAATTTCTAAATAAAATAGAGGAAACAATTTTATGTATATATATATATTATATGCTATATATAATACATATAATTTTATTTAACGTTAGGTGATCCTCATTCATTAACTTTAAAAGTGCCACCCAGTTAAAACTAAAGGAGAAATCTGCCTGGAGCTAAAAACCATCACTTTCTCCAACTATTTTCTCTAATACCACCAGGACTTGCTTGGAGGAAATGGGGCAAAGAGGAATTTTTTTCTTTTCCATTAAAAAAAGGAAAGACACCTGTATTAATTTTGGAAGAATGGCTATGTGTTGTTGGGGAGTGTAGACAAAGGCATTGCGTGAAGTGAGGATGCGAGGCTTCTGGCAGGGAGGATGCACTTAGAGCACACTTGCACACATACACCTCCCCCCCCCACATAACACAAAAGACACAAGCCCACACTTACACACAACAGCAAGCATTCAACACAACTGCTTTTAATCAAACTGTTCATATGAAGTCTGAAAAAACTAAAACTCTATAGCCTGTGTGTTATATTTTCTATAATTCATAAACTTTATACATACAAATATACACTTATATTTCTATAGTCACATATTTCTCCATAAAAATTTGGAAGCTGATGGAGAAGGAATACACACACACACACACACACACTCCAAACTTACGTATTTCTTTATTCAATATACTCCTAATTGTGCTTAATAAGTGCCAGGTCCTGTCCTAAATGCTTTGGGAACATTAATTTAACCCTTAAACAATCCTATGAAGAAGGCATGAATATTATTCTCATTTTGCAGGTGAGTAAACTGAGGCACAAATTAAGTAACTTACCCAAGATCACAGTTTATAGACCACAGAATTGGAACACAGACAGCTGGTTTCTAAGCCCACACTTACAAACCACTGTGCTACTCAAGATAGCATGTTTGGATAATCTCTAAAAATTAAATGGATGACATCGAATCTTTTAATTATGTAACAAATCATGAACTCTGTGCTGCTTTCAAAGCATTTAGGAACACAAACATGAAGAATGCAGGCTGCTCTGTCTCCAAGGCCTTTACTGACAATTGCCAGCTACCAGCTTCTGGCAGCACTCTACCGGGTACTGAGGATGCAGTGGGGAGTAAGCAGACTCAGCTCCTGCTCATGCACTTTAGGGACAGCGAAAAAGTCACTGTGGTGAGGCTTGCATCCATGCTTCCATCACGTGCTGACCAAAAGCCATAGTACAGAGGCTGAGGAGTGCAGAATAAGATGATATCTCACTTGATGGAGTTCACAGTCTAATGGAATGATGGACAATATGCAAAAAACTAACTACACAATGTAAAGTCTGACCAAGAAGAAAAGCAGTGTGCCAAGGTGGAAGGGGCCCCGAAGACATGGAAAACAAGCGATTTCAATAGAGCAGTCCTGGAAGGCTTTATGGAGAAAAGGATACCTGAGTTAGCCATATGAAGAGCCAAGGTCAAGAGCACTCTAAGAAGAAAACACATAGGCCAAACACCTGAGGCAGAAACAGCCTGAAGTGCTGGTGTGTCTAAGGAACTGCAGGAAGGTTGCCGGGCTTCACAGTGGCATGAGATGAGAGTGAGGACAGTGGAGTCCAGGCTACATGTGCAGAGGTTTCTGTGTGGAAGCAAGAGATGCAGACCCAATGCCAAGTGTAATGCAAAGCCACTAGAGCATGTGAAGCCAAGGAATACAGTGACATCCTTTGTTTTAAAAAAAGATGTCCTGAATTCTGCGTGGAAAATGGATTAAGAAGGTCCCTGGAAGAAGGGAAACTTGAAAGAAGGCTACTGCAGCAGCCCAAGTGAGCACGATGGTGACTTCAGTTGAGGGCGGTGGCAGTGTAGATGGCAAGAAGTGGATGAATTGGAGACATATTTTAAAGGTAGAATGCAGACAACATGCTGAAAGAAGAGAAATGGTATCTCTTCCAGGTCTTCAGCATGACCTCGCTGTTTTGTACAGAATTGTGACTAAACCAAATAATCATATATACAAGTCTCAGCATGTATGATGTTGTGAAATATTTGGTCTTCATTCCTGGCATAAAACTCCTAAAATCACTGGAATCCTCAAAGTGATAAGATTCTTTCTTTTTGTATGCTAATGACTTGGCTAGTGGCTGGTAGTCCCTAGTGGCTTCAGGATGAGAGGTGGGATTAGAGTGTTGGGACTTTCAACCTCCAGGGGCTAAAGGTTAAGCTGATCACCTATGGCCAGGAGTTAATCAGTCCTGTCTATGTAACAAGGTCTCTATAAAAGCACAAGAAAAGAGGGCTGGGGAGCTTCCAGACAGAGCCCGAAAGGTCCTGGGGGCAGCCAGCCTGAGATGGCCTGGGGGAAGCTCCGTGCCCCACTCATCGCCATCTGCATCCTTTGTGACTTCCTTGGTAATAAGTCAGTAAACATGAGTGTTTCTTGAGTTCTGTGTGCTGCTCTAGCACATTACCTGAACCCAAGGAGTAGTCATGGGAATTCCAATTTACAGCCACGTGGTTAGAGGCACAAGTGAAATGACCTGGGGCCTGCGATTGATGTTGGGAAGTCGAAAGCAGTACTGTGGGACTGAGCCCCCAGCCTGTGGGGTCTGATGCCATCTACAGGTAGGCAGTGTCAGAATTAAACTAAATTAGGTGATGCTCAGCTGGTGTCTGCTGCAGAACTGATTGCTGGTTTGCTGGTGGGGAGAAATCCCATATGAACTTGCACTGGAAATGCTAAAACTTATCAATGTTAAGGCCTCATTCTCAGTGAAATTACATCAGAATTTCTGGCATTGGCTTGGGTACTGGTGTACTTAAAAGTTTCCTCTGGGATTGTCCCAGTTGTGTTGTGAGCACACAGCGGGAGAAACTGGGTCTGCTTTTTCTACTAAGCATGTGTTTGAACAGGCTCTCACAAATCCCTAATGCCTCCACCCACTGAAGGTCAAGAAGACAGAATAAAGGATGCCACAAAGCAAGACAGTACAACACGCAGGGAAAGCTCAAGTATGGAATGTCTCCGTATTCCAGGGAATGTCTCCGTATTCTTGCAGGGGAGAACCCCACGAAGGAAGGTGCAGAGCTGAGGATGCAGGCCAACAATGGCACCTGAGCTAAACCCACTGAGCTACAAAGTGTCAGTCAAGAGTCACAGCAGAGCTGGAACATGGTAAGACTTGTTTCAAAGACAGATGATTCTGGTGGCTACAAACAAGATGCAGTTGACAAAGACCAAAAGCAGATCCATCAGCAGGAGTCAGACACGGCAGTGGAAACAGGAAGAGAAACCAAGCTCCAGAACATTCCTAACTCTCTGACCCGCTGGACTGAGGGATTTAGTCTAATCTCAGCAATCAGTGACAGCACATGTGAAGTGCCTGCTCTAATACCTGCAACATGATTGAGGCCCAATAAATTACTCACATCATCATTATTGTTCATATTATTACACTAAAAGATAGAAAGCCATGACAATAGTTACAAGAAAATAAATCATTACTGTCACTTAAGTAAAAATAGTTGAACAAGATCAAAAAGTGGCTAAGGACTTTCATCTCCCCAAATTTCCATTTTCCAACCAGTTTTTAAAGTTACCTATATGCAATAATTAGAATAAAGACATTAAAAAATTAAGTTAATGGCAAAGTAAAAACTTGCATCAAACTTTACTCAACAGACATCAGTAACTTATAAAAATAGTGTTAGGACCAACTTGTTTTCTACTTTTTTTCATAAATGATAATTCTAATATCTGTATAACAGCCTATCATGTTGATGCATCATTTAGTCCGTCACTCCCCAATGGATGGACATTTTTTTTATTCTATGCTTTTGTTTGTTTGTTTTTAATTTTTATTTTTAAAAAGTGGGGCACAATTCAGGGTACTTTTAAAACATCTATTCTTATACTACAGGTTTTATAATAATTATATTTTTTAAATTTAATAACTAAGAATTTCTAAATTAAAGAATGGCTGCCCATTTGAATTAATGACAATCACTGAGACCCAGTGAATTCAGCACCCACCACGGGCTAGGACCCTCCTGAGCAACCTTAGGCACTCACTCATAAGCATGTCACAGCAATGCTATAAGACAAATGGTATCATTTTTTTTCTTAAGTGAGATTGAAATTTTTAAAAATGAGATCTAACAACACCACAGGATATAAAAATTGGGAGTTAGCTTTTTATTTTTGAGGGGTATAGAGCTATTTTTTTTAATGCCAATATATTTCAACTTGAACTATATTTTGATCAAATAAACATCATGCAATCAAGCACACCAAGAAGCAGCTATGGGAGAATTACAACAAAGCCAGCCCCCGGCTCTCACCTGATTGATTTCACTTTGCAGTTGCAGCCCAAGTTGCTCCTTCTCTTCCCTCTGCTGTTGCAGCTGTTTGAGCTCTGCCTTCAGATGCTGGTGCTTGTTCTCCACCTCAGACAGCTCCTCCTTGAGCTTCTGGGTGGCTTCTCCCTTCTCACTCAGCTCTGCCTGTGCTCTCTGCAGGGAGGCCTCCGATGCTAACAGTCTTGACTGGAGCTGCTGGCAGTCCAGGTCTTTCTGGTGAAGGGCTGCCTGGATGTTCTTCCTACTCACAGATTCTTCACCGTGTTTTTCCTCTAACTTACTATAGTCCAGTTCTTTCTTCAGCAACTTTTCTGTCAAGGTCTGAAATGTCAATGTAACCAAGTATTTCCTTTTCTAACATTTGTAATTATTCCAATTATTCAAACAATCTTTGGAGCAGTACTATATCCTACTAAATGTTTTAGCAAATATGAAAAAACAAGACAGTGAAAATATTCTAGTCAAGAAAAATTAAGTTATTACAGTCTAACTCTTGATTTTATTATTGGTCCAACTGACTAAATTCTACTAATACAACTTAAGAACTGCCAAGAAAATGCTGACATAAAATAAAAACACTAAAATCCACTGGATTCTCTGGGGGTGCACAACATATTTATATTCTTCCTTTTAGGTCAAAAACTGAACCTACCTTTCTACTGACAGAAACTCTTCTGAATAACAATAGACTATACTAATACTTACTTTTGGCCTTGCAATCTCATAGTTGATAAAAACTTTAGCTTAACAAAATCATCCACTGTTCTAGTATGCATTAACCAACTGATTGCATGTTTTTGTTTTTCTTCTCTTTTGATAAAGGCCCTTTTTTAGAGTGATAAGCTAATATGAATTCAATTTTTTTCTAGTTGTATAAAAGTAATGACCTAAAGATATCACTCACCTGTGACCCTCAAAAGCTGCCCAAAGCATTTACCTCATAATAGTCCCCAAAAGACCATACACAGAGATTTCCAAATTCCAAATACCTGAATATCACCATCATCAACAATCATGGTTTACCCGATATGGGGCAAGGAGGGGAAAAGAAGTTGCAGAGCAAGGATAATAAGAAAAGGCAAGGCTGGGCTCAGTGGTTCAGCCTGTAATCCAAGCACTTTGGGAGGCCGAGGCAAGTGGATTCCCTGAGCGCTCGGATTTGAAACCAGCCTAGGCAACTTGGCAAGACTTCGTGTCTACAATAAATAAAAAATTTGCAAGGCATGATAGCGCCTGTAGTTCCAGCTACTTGGAAGGTTGAGGCAGAAGGCTCACCAGGGCCCAGCGGGTCGAAGTTGGAGTGGCCATGCGTGTGCCATTGCACTCCAGTCTGGGTGACGGAGTGAGACTCCAACTCAAAAAAAAGGCAGAGGCAGCTCTGTGCTTGCTCTGACTGCTAATCAAATCCTAATCAGGGAAGCACTTACGAAAATAAAAATGTAGAGTGTTATACTTATGTAAAGCTTTCTTTTTTCCTGAAGAGACATGGTCTCACTATGTTGTCCAGGCTGGCTTTAAACTGGCCTCAAGAGATCCTCCTGCCTTGGCCTCCCAAAGTGTTGGGATTATAGGTGTGAGTGAGTCACAGTCCCCAGCCAGTAAGGCATTATTAAACTTAGTAAAAGATCCTATTATTTCCTCATCAAAAATGGTCCAATTTTACATTAAAATCATCTTGATTCTATGTATTATCTATAAAATAGCCATAGTATTTCTCTCAATAGTGTGTGTGTGAATGTACATATGCAACCTATACTGGATGATTTGACTGTACATTTCAGATATCAATGTCAAATCATGTACTCTATTAGTAGTTTAATGTTTCAAATATATATAATAAATTGCACTGATCATAAGCACCCATTGCATGCAAACTGCTACTCTACATATCCTGGTCAATTTCCAAGAAGTAGAAGGTAGGTTCTGGGTTCCAAGAAATTAAAAACCAAACTGGGGAGCAATGACTGACACAACGAACTTGTTATGCAGAAGTTTTCCATGCATAGTTTGACAGGAGAAAAAAAGGGGCAGTGCAGAGATTTACTAGGTAAGGTTTAGCTGCAAAAGAAGATTAAATTTTAAACATCAGTCAGAGCCTGGACAACATAGCAAGAGCCCATTTCTACAAAACATAAAAAATTAGCTGAGCTTGGTGGGGCACTACTGTAGTCCCAGCTACTGGGGAATCTGAGGCAGGAGGATTGGTTGAGCCCAGAAGTTCGAGGTTGCAATAAGCTGTAATCATGCCAGTGTACTCCAGCATGGGCAACAGAGGGTAACTTTCCCTCTAAAATAAATAAATAAGTATTTAAAAAACCAGTCAGCACCAAGAGTTGATGGAGAAATGAAATGGGCAATGGTAAACTTATATTAGTCTGGAAGATAGTTTGAGGTCATCTAGAAACGTAAATGTAAGTGTACCCTACAGCCTAGCAATTTTCCTTGGGGGTGTGTAACAAGATACATTTGGACAAGACAAGTTCTTGTACAAATGCATAAGATTTGTAATATGAATGTTCACAGCTATAAAATCTGTAGAGAAGCAAGGAAAAAGAAAAAACAGGAAGCATGCATGCACCACTCCTGCTGTATATAACATTGGTGTCTTGAAAAGTACTCATGTGATTGTTTGAATCATAAAGTGAACCACTTTTTTAAATAAAACATCATTTTTACTAGAAAGATTGACAGATTAAGTATGACCATTCAGACTTGAGTAGGAAGAGAAACTATCATTTCAAAGAACAGAATTGGTGGTATTTGTTGCCAGTGATAAAATTCAAGCTTTCAAATGATGCCTAGAATTTTGGAAAATGTGGATGGGCCATCATGAGTTTGACAGCTTCCTCAAACTTACAGCATGTTCTGAGATGGATGGTGAAACTGAGGAATGTGATTGTTTTTATACTGTGTAACAAAATGTGTCAACATTGGGAAGACCTGAGTAACTCACTGAGCCATTATTTTCCACATGACTCATGCACAATGTTGCAAAATCATGCAGAGGAGCAGAGCCACTCAAAAGGCAAGGCCGCCAAGTGTTCATGTCCAGGGCAGAGGAAGCTCACCAACTGCAGGCACAGATTCTACATAGTAACTAACTTTTGAGAGACTATCACTTCTCAGGTTTTAATATAGTATCCAGTTAAAATAGCTACAATTATCTGAAAAAGCTATTACACTATTCCTTTCTTTTCCAACTACATATCTGTGTGAGACTGAATTTTCATCACACACTTCTACCATAGCACAACAGACTACATGTAAAAGCAGATAGGAGAATCCATCTGTCCCACATTGAGCCAAACACTAAAGAGGTTTGCAAAAATGTAAAACATTGCCACCATTCTTGCTGAATTATTTTATTTTGGAAAACAGACATATCTCATAAGAAACATTATTTATATTAATACTTAATGAGTGATTGTTTAAAAAATAGGCCGGGCTCAGTGGCTCAGACTGTAATCCCAGCACTTTGGGAGGCTGAGGCAAGTAGATTGCCTGAGGCCACGGGTTCGAGACCATCCTGGGCAATTTGGCGAGAACTCGGCTCTACAATAAATAAAATAATTAGCCAGGTATGGTAGCGCAAGCCTGTAGTTCAGGCTACTTGGAAAGCTGAGGCGGAAGGATCACTGGAGCCCAGCAGGTCAACACTGGGGTGGCCATGAGTGTGACACTGCACTCCAGCCTGGGTGACAGAGTGAGACTCCAACTCAAAAAAATATTAATATTTTTAAAATTTCTTTTTAAAAATTTCTAATATGGTAAGTATACATAAATACAGCCCTCATCTTCCACCCTCAAAAATAACTCTTTGAAGTTCTTAAATGTATTAAAAATGTAAAAAGAACTGTAGGCCAAGGGTAGCAAATTACCCTAAGACTAAGCAGCAGCAACCTGAAACAGCACCGACCAGCTCTGGTTTCTGAGGGTCAGGGGCCCAAGGTGGCTGTCCAGGGTGGCTCCCCCACAGGGTCTCTCTGAAGACATGACTAGGATTGGCAGGCCCTTGACCAAGCCCTGCACAGGTTGCTGGCAGGAGCCTCACTACTTACAACTCATTACAGAACCCTCTCTGCTCCCGGCCACCATACTCTTTCCTTTCTTGCCTTTTCTCTTGTTGTATTTCACCAAAATATTAGATTCAAGTTATTAAAGTAAACCCCACACATTCACTGCATCTTTGAAGGAAAAGGTTTAATAACTCAACTCCCCCACCACTGAAAAAGTAAAGACAAGAAACAAAAGTATGAGTACTAGCACCTACCCTCTATCAAAACTAAATACTAGCTGTTGCTCATTTATGAAGCAACAAGACAGAAGATATTAGCATTTGGAAATACAAAACAAAAAATAAAGTTGGAGGTCCACACTTCCAGATTAAATTCACAAATTAAAATTACAAAGTTACAGTAATCAAAAAAGTATGGTACTGGCATAAAGGCAAACACAGTGACCAAGAGAACAGAACAGAGAGCCTAGAAATAAACTTTTGCATATATGGTTGATATGGTCTGAATATCTGTGTCTCCCAAGACTAATATATTGAAATCCTAATCCCCAAGGAGAATTTCAGAGGCAATTAGGTCCTAAGGGCTGAGCCCACATGAATGGAATTAGTTCTCTTATAAAAGAGGCCCCAGCTGGATACAGTAGTTCATGTCTATAGTTCCAGCTACTTGGGAGACTGACACAGGAGGATGGCTTGAGCCCAGGACTTCGAGACCAGACTGGGCAACATAGTGAGACCTCATCTCTATAAAAAATTTAAAAATTAGCCTGGTGTGGTGGTGCATACCTATAGTCCCAGCTACTTGGGAGACTTACGTAGGAGGATCACTTGAGCCCAGGAGCTGGAGGCTATGGCAATCCATGACTGTGCCACTGAACTCCAGGTTGGGCAACAAAGCGAAACCCTGACTAAAATAACAAACAAACAAATAAATAAACAGAAGTCTCAGAGTTGTCACGTCACTACATGAGGATACAGCAAGAAGGCACCATCTGTGAACCAGGAAGCAGATCCTCACCAGACATGGAATCTGCTGGTGGCTTGATTTTGAACTTCCCAGCCCCAGAACAGTGAAAAAGTACATGTCTATTGTGTCTGAGCTACCCAGATTATGAACATACTGTCATAGAAGCCCAACCAGACTAAGACAATGATCAAAAGAGTTTGTGGCAAGGATGCAATGGGGAAAAGACAGTCTTTTTAACAAATGGTGCTGGGGAAAAATGGATATCCATGTGCAAAAGAATGAAACTGCACCATTACCTTATGCCATACACAAAAATTAAATAAAAATGGATCAAAGACCTAAACATAAGGCCTAAAACTAGAAAACTCTTGGAAGAAAACAAAGGAAAAGCTTTAGGACACTAATTTTAGCAATGAATTTTTAGATGTAACACTAAAAGCACAGGCATCAAAGGTACAAGTAGATCAACTAGATGACCTCAAAATTCAAAACTTCTCTGCATCAAAGGACACAACAGAGTGAAAAGGCAACCTACAAAAAGGGATCAAGTCTTTGTCATATATCTGATAAGGGGCTAATATCCAGAATATATAAAGAGCTCCTGCAACTCAATAAAAACAACAGTGAAAATTATATGGCCAAAACACACAAGAAACTCAACATCCTACTCATTAGGGACATGCCAATCCAAACCACAGTGAGATACCACCTTATGTCCAGTTAGAACCTGGAATACCTGTGTACTGTGATGGGAATCCAAAAGGGTATAGCTGCTATGAAAATCATCGTCAAGGTCATTCCTCAAGAACTTAAAAGAGCATTACTATACAATCTGCTAATTCCACTTATGAATGAAGAACTGACAGCAAGGTCTCATAGAGATATCTGTACAGTCACGCTCAGGGCAGTATTGCTCAAAACAGTCAAAAGAGAGAAGGACACAAGCATCCATCAGCTGGTGAATGGAAAGTGTAATATATACAAGCAATGAGGTATCATTCAGCCTTAAAAAGAAAATTCTTACACAAGCCATAACACGGGTGATCCTTATGGGCATTATGTTAAGTGACATAAGTCAGTCACAAGAAGACAAATACTACCTGACTGCATGATTCCACTTCCACTGTAACTGAGAACTGCAGCCTTAAAACATGCTCTAAACATGCCTTTTTAGCTTCAGTTTTAAAACTGTCCTTTAAACATTTATTTTTCCCCCACCTCCCCTCAGACACTCCCTTACACAGTGAGGCTTATCTAACTCTATGCTTTCTAGGAATTCCGAGGGCTACTCTTACAGCAAGCCAGACATGAAGGCCCAGCAGTGGACCTCTTCCCACGTAGGGAAGCCACGAAGCAGATCATTGACAAGTGGCCACAGTCAGGGCATAGCAAACCAGGCCCCCAAGATTACGGAGGCTCATCTTAGAACAAGCTAGGCCTGAGCCTCAATTGCAGCATCCTCTCCTCAGAAGGACGACAACCGATCCAGTGCCAATGCCTGGGCAACACCACTCACATGCCCAGAGGGACAACTCCTCAAGCTAGCCATCAAACAAACACACATGGACTCCACAGTCACCCCACTCCCACACATTTTCCATACCAATTTTCCCCTTGAAACCCTATCTGACCTGCCCAAAATCTGAGATGGTACTTGAGACATTAGTCTGCCATCTCCTTACGAAGCCAGCTTCTCGAATAAACCTGTCTTTCCCTCCACCACCTCTCACCTCTGGAATCTGGCTTTGAGCTGCGAACATTTGGACCTGGGTCCAGTTACAACATGAAGCACCTATGATAGTGAAATTCACAGAGACAGAAAGCAGAAAGATGGCCACAAGGAGCCGGGGGAGGAGAAATGGGGAGTCAATGGTTGTAGAGTTTCAGGTATTCAGGATGAAGAGAGTTCTGTGGATTGATGTGCACAATAATGTGAGTGTACTCAACAACCTAAAAAACACAGAATAAGGCTAGGCACAGTGGCTCATGCCTATAATCCCAGCACTTTGGGAGGCGAGGCAAGAGGACTGCCTGAACCCATGGGTTCAAGACCAGCCTGGGCAACTTGGTGGGACCTCGTCTCTACAATAAATCAAAAAAATTAGCTGGGCATGGTGGTGTGTGCTTGTAGTTCCAGCTACTTTGGAAGTTGAGGCAGAAGGATCGCCTAAGCCCAGGAGGTCTAGGCTGTGGTGAGCCGTGATTGTGCCACTGCACTCCAGCCTGAGTGACAAAGTGAGACTTTGACTCAAAAACAAAAACCAAAACAAAACAAAACACAGAACAAGTCACACTGCACTATGCCAATATATTTTTTTAAAATCCACAAGATTAAAATTTAAGACACATAAAATTTAAGACACACCACTACATATCGCTTTAAAATGCTCACCTGATTTTTTTGTGTTAATTCATTAATAGAACATTTTAGTTTTTGTAGTTCCTGGACATACACAGCAACTTCCTGGGGGCCTTTGGCAAGTTCACTCCTTAGCTGGCTTATTGTGACCTAAATTTAAAAAATTTTAAAAATTAGAGCAAACTAAAATAAAAAAGAAAATGAAAGTATACAAAGGTTTTTAGAAAACATAGATTTTTGTTGTTGTTGTTGCTGTTAAATTGAAATAATCCTTGGAACTTCCAGCCGGGTTCTGTGTCCCACCACCCTCACTGCCACTGCATTCCTTTTGGAGCTTAAAACTAATTTTTAAAATTAACCCAAGATGCGCAACTTCACTTATTTAGTAATAACATAAAATGAAAAGTTGACATCCTGCTTTATATGTTTGAAGTAAGCATCAAACTGCAAGTCACAATTTATTGGTTTTGAAACTCTAGACTTTAATTCTCCTGAATTTAAAAATAATATGCAAGTAATGTCTACATCATCTCCCAATTTCTACAACATAAAATTGCCCTTTTACTTTAAGACATGTATGTGCAAACAAGCAATACAGAGCTTGGCAGTCGTCAATCACCTTTTTGATATAATGAAAATATATTTGTTCAAATAAGTTGCCAAACTGAAGTTGTATACAGTTTCATTAACATGGTCAGATATAATAGCTGAACATGAATTGGTTTCAGTACATTTTAACATTTTTAAAAAATGAATATTAATTTGTATTATTAAAACAATAGTTTAATAATTTAAAAAAACAATGTAAGAAAAAGACAAGTAGCCAGGCATAGTGGCTAACACCTGTAATCCCAGGACTTTGGGAGACAAAAGTGAGAGGAATGCCTGAGCCCATGGGTTCGAGACCAGCCTGGGCAACTTGGCAAGACCTCATCTGTGCAATAAAAAATCAAAAAACTAGCTTTAAGTTTTGGAAGTATAAAGTTTGTAAACAAGGTAAGTGTGACTGAACTGAAAGATTAAACACTTAGGCTTAGCTTATTTTAATAACTTGTGCCTATTATATTTTAATAATCACAAGGTAAGTGATTAAATTAAATGATCAAGCACTTTTTATTTTATTTTAATATTTTAATATTTAATATTTAATATTTAATATTTTATTTTAATAACCACAAATTAATAAAACTCGTTTTTCAAGTGTGTTCCAAACTGTCTAAAGTCAATTAAAATAAGTTTCAAAAATGTTCTTAGGAATGGAGCATGTCTGAGATACATACATTACCTGATCTTTTAAAGAAAACTCTAATTCTTTATTCTAACTCTATAATGAAAGACAATCTGTAACATCACTTTATAGCTACACTTTATTCAGGGTGCTTCAATCATATGTAACAACTGGTATATTGAGGTATATTTAACCTTAACATACTTCAAAGAAGAAAACATTTCAATATTCATGCACTTTTCAAGTAGATTCGATTCAAGGCACACCCTTAATCATAATCCTTGGAACTTTCACCTGGGTATAATACCATCTGTCTTAAATGGATCACGTAACATTGAAATGGATACAAGTTTTGGGAGTTTGTATTTCAAATTACTATTTCTAACAACTGTGAATCTTAGGATCATTTTGTTAGTAGGATTATGGATGTAATAGAAACACTAGAAACAGTTTGGCTATTTTAAGTTACTCTGTTTTAACCATACAGCACAAAGGCCAACTTGCCACAAAAGAAAACAAACTGTCACCTTTAAATCCCTACTTGTAAATATCTTACCAAAGGATTTTACACAGGTTTCTGGAACATAATAAATATCAATAAGCGTATATAGTAAAATGTAAATTATGTGTATATTTCATCAAAATATTATGCTTTCATACAGAACATGTAGTAGGCCAAATGCAATACCCAGTCAGTGTCTACCTTGTTGATAAATTCCAACATGTAGAAAAAATTGAAACAGGGAACATGTAAAACAAATAGACTCCAAAAATACTTTGTCTTATTTTATAACTTTTAGATATGTTTTTATAAATGATTTTATAAAACTAACACCTAAAAAACTGAACATCATGTGCATCGTTTATATTTTGTACACTAAATTTGGATATTTTGAAAACTAAAATTCTTATAAACACAAGGACGTAACATTTAAGAAAGATGTGGGATGAGGACCCACCAAAGGATAGACTTTGGTTATAAGGCAGGGGAGGAGGAGCGTGAACTTCAGAAGGATCGCTCTCTTCACTGCAAGTCATGGATCATTTCAATCTTTTACAGTGATTGCATTTTATGCTTAAATTTGGGAAGCACATTTACAAGACTAAAGAAAGACAACAATTTCAAAGAAAAAAAAACTACATTTCCTCCTTGGCTATCACTACGGGTAAGATTCCTGCTTGCCCACACTGGCTCTCCTTTACCAGCCACATTCCCTCGTGCCTTGGGCCTCAGCACTCTTATGACCTGAGAATCCTGGTTCCTGGCTGTGCCCTGACCCCTGCTCACTCCATCCTCCTCACACGCCTCCTGAGATCCACTCGCCTGTCCTACCTAAAGCTGTTCTACCTACTCTCAGGTCTACAGCTGTCCATGCCCTGCTTTATTCTTCTCCTTCATGGCACTTATTCTCACCTGACTTTCTATCACGATTTGGTGCACCTATACAGCTTATCTTTCAATGTCCTCAAACTAAGCCTTACGAGAGCAGGTACTCTGTTACTCAGTGTTATAATCTCCACACTTAAAATAGTCTCACACTTAGTAGGCAAAAAATATCTTGTAAAGGAATGAGTAATTATAACGCCAAGGAGTTCCTAGGTATTTATTTCCAAGGAAATAATATATTAGCCTATTAAAATAGTTTACATTTCCTTAATTTTTTGAAATGTTATTGAATTTGATATTAAATTTTTACTAAAAAACTTTAAATTACAAAATAATTAGGGAACAATATTCCAAGAAAACATCTGATATTAGAATCAGAATTATTGTTTCAAAATTCTGTGACTATTAGTAAACAATCATTTAAAGACAGTTGAAAATATGCATGATTAAGAAAACAAAAATGAACATGTCTTTGAAGCTCTAAGCTTGCCTTGAAACACAAAATTGCCATATGACAACTGAAGGTATTATATTAAGGGTATGATTAATATTAAAAAGCCTTCCAAAAACACATTACCTCAAGTTTAAGCATCTCCATTAGAAAGCAGAAAAAAAATAAAATGATGGATGAAAGGTGGAAGATAAGACTGACAAAAACACACATTGAGCACACAATAAACATGTCCAAAGACACCTACAAATCCAGTCACATAAGTTAGCATACTTCAAAAGATATTTAAGTGCCTTCTTTAATCACTATGCATGGATGCAATTATACTTATTCCATACCCATGTAAACATTTTTAGCTCTTAGAACTGGGATTTAAATGAGTTTATGTGGAATACAAATTCAACTCTTTAAAAATCATTTCCAGTTGGGCTCGGTGGCTCAGCCTGTAATCCTGAACCTTGGGAGGCTGAGGTGAGTGGATTGCCTGAGCCCGCGGGTTCAAGACCCGCCTGGGCAACTTGGTGAGACCTCATCTCTACAATAAATCAAAAAAAAAATTAGCTGGGTGTGGTAGCGCGTGCCTGTAGTTCCAGCTACTTGGAAGGATGAGGCGGAAAGATCACCGGAGTCCAGCAGGTCAAGGCTGCGGTGGCCAGGAGCGGCCACTGCACTCCAGTCTGGGTGACAGACTGAGACTCCAACTCAAAAAATAAAAATAAAAAATAAAAAAATAAAAATAAAAAAATAAAAATAAAAATCATTTCCACAAAGACTACACCAAACATAAGTTGATTACAGCTTTGATAATTTCAATAATGTCGATTTTTATAAATAATACTGTTTAACCTTATTTAAATTCTTAATCTCCAATCTATAAAAAAGCCAATCATTTATAGAGTACTTTCAAATGCTTTAGAATGAGATATTTTCTACAGGCCTTCAAAAATACCTAGGCCAAAAACCGTCAATGAATAGTAATGAAAATAATGAACATAAGTACATATTTAATAATGTACACCAAATTATATATCTTCAGCAACAACTGAAAATACCAGTCAAGTAAATCATCTATTTGAAATAAATGTTTATCTGAAATTTTAAAATATGCTTTTAGCTTCTTTAATTCCTTTTTATGTGTTTTGTTTCTGATGCCAGTATTTAGCTTTGGTAAAAGCAGCAACACCTATAATAAAAATTCTCTAGTAAATTCTTTAAGTGTAATAATTCACTAACATGCTTAACTGAGAATAAATAGACTGAATTTTAATAAATTAACAAATACATGCCATATAATCAGAGCAAGCAGAAGTTAAAAAACAAATGGAGTTATAAACAAATGAGATGAAGTAATTAGACAGTATTTTTTCATATGAAAATGCTATGACACAACTCAAAAATATTTTAAGCTATTACCCAATGCAAATATTACAACATGCAATAAATATGGCAGCATTTAAAAAGTAATTACATCAAGTACTAGGGAAAAATTCATAACACAAATTGACTTAGAAGGCAATCATCAGATGACCTAAGACAGGAGACAGCATGATACAGAAGGAGGAACACAGGCTTTGTGTAAGACCTGGGTTCAAGCCCCAGCTCTTACATTGGGTATGTGACCTTGAACAAGCCTCAGATTTCTCATATGTAAAACATACTTAGTATATAACTTACAGGGTAGTAAAGAACAAATGAGGCCACATATTTAAGTGCCTCACACAGTATCCAAAAACCCCAAAAGTCAGATTTCTATGCTATCACTTCCTAAAGTTATTCAAAATATTTTAACATAGCCTGGGGTTTCACTCATCACTACATAACTTTTCATTAAATATTAAATCACCTATTCAATTGCTCAGCAAAAATAAATCCCTTCCTAAATTTATTTTAAAATACTTGAAAAGATAAATTTTTATGAAAACTTGAAGGAGGTTAAGATGTGAAGAACTGATTTCTAAGCCATTTACTTTTTTCTTGGAAGCATCTTTTCTAGAAAAAACAAACAAACATTGTTTCCTACCATTAGCCCTGCTCACAGGAGGACAATGGAGGGAAACACAATATTCTTTCACTCCCAATCTTCTATAACTTGCCAGAGCTTTTTCATCTTAAATGACCTTTTCTCATTGTAGATATCTGAATCTACAATAATAAAAATATAATTTATAAAAACCCTCCAAATTAAACCTAGAGTAATTCTTACATAAAATATTACTTAGAAATGTTTTTCTATTAGCAAGTTATATTATTTTCTCACCCATATTTTTTAAATGCAAGTAAATGTATAAATTTATTTTTCTTGTTAATATCCTATTTATTTATATGCAAATATTAAACAAATAGTATATGTGTAACTCCAGAACTCTCAACAAAAAAGTCAGAGAACCCTGAACTTTAAAATACATTTATCCAGCTGGGAGCAGTGGCTCACGTCTATAATCCCAGCACTTTGGGAGGCTAAGGTGAGAGGATTGCCTGAGCCCAGCCTGGGCAACTTGATGAGACCTCATCTCTACAATAAATCTAGAAAAATTAGCCAGGTGTGACAGCTCATGCCTGTAGTTCCAGCTACTTGGAAGGCTGAGGTGTAAGGATTGCCTGAGCCCAGCAGTTTGGCCATGGGCATGTCACTGCACTCCAGCCTAGGTGACAGAGTGAGACTCCAATTCAAAAAAAAAACAAAAACAAAATATATATATCTTAAAACTGCCATTACTTTTAGTCACCATAAAATATTTATTTAAAATTTCAAATAGTATTGAAAGAAATTTTTTAATCAAAAGAGTGTAATTTGGTTTGGTTTGGTTTGAAGCAGGATTTTTTGAGAGGACAGAAAAGCTCCCACAGTGGGAGGGAACCCGAGGGGGTTACCCATAATTTGTTTTTAACCTGAGAAAACCAATAGGCACACAAATCTACTCAAATGAGTTCTTACTGAAATAAAGAAACCCCTTTCCAAATTCAGGAACGTTGACAAGGAATCCACCAGGTTCAAGGGTCTCTCCTTTAACATCTGAATGGAACTTTCCCTCATGAGACTGCTTGACTCAGCCTTCCCTTGAGTCCACATTTGTTCTTATAATCACTGCCATTTGCTAGTTAGTAATGCCACTAGAACAGAAGCATATAACTGGCTTCAGTAAGTTCATAAAACCCCTGAAAATGTCTGAAAAATTGTGGGATTAAGTGTTATTTGGCTACAACGTGCCACTCTGGGAAAATCTGCATCTACAGTTCATTAACACAGAGTGAAGTGTTAAGCACCACAGGGCCTCACATGCCCACTTGAACTGTAGCCATAAACTTTCACCACCACCACCACACCCCGCCCCTGCCCCGCATCACATCGGGAAGGTAATAGGAGAAGGAAAATGAAGAATAAATTAGACAAGGGTTAGCTGGACTATCTACACCCCACAGCTTGCTGACACGTTAGTATTTGTGAATAGAGCATATTTGAAATCACCATCTAATACACTCTAAGAGTTGCAAACTGAAACACCACTATAACTTTAACTGAAAATATAAAACAGCAGTCCACTTCACATAAGGGAGCTTAAAGATTGCGAATAATAGTAGTCATAATAAAATATCTCCTATTCTACATTAAAAATGACTAGCATTCTTAAGCAAATATATTTATCATGCATCTTAGAGCTTGTCACATGCATATCTTAGAGCTGGTCATATGCTAACATAATGATATAAGGGATTTAGAGGCCAAAGTCAAGTCACGTGAGAAATGGTAGAAGGAACTGACAATGTTTATCCTGAAAGAGAAAAAGCTCAGAGTGAATACGAATCATCTGCAAATATCTAATGTGGAAAGAGGAACAACTTACTCTGTGTAATTCCTAAGGAAAGAACCAGAACCATGCATGTGCAATATAGGGAAACAAATATCAACTCAACAGAATAGCTGATGAAGGCATTAATACACACAGCCCACACCCCCTGGGCAGGGTTGCAGGTCTCTTATCAGGGCTGCTACAAAGGGAAGTCCTGAAGGGAATGACAGACTAGATCCTTCCAAGACTCCTTCCATACAGATATTCAATATCTATCAACCAAAAATAAGCTTATTACAACAGAAGTTTTTTTAAAATATTTTTTCTAAACAACATTGGTAATATAATTGTAGAACATGATATCATTCTTCCTTTACTTCTACCATTTATCAACTGGCCTTGAATAAACCTAACCCTAAAAATCATCTCTCCTCAATACATATCATTTATTGAATATAATGATCTTTTATTCAAACATTCCTCTCCAAATATCTAGCTTTATAAGGCAAAAGCAAAACACATCGACTATCAGATCATATTGACCATAAACAAGTATTACTCAGATCAAATAAAAGGTAAATATTGTTGGAAACTCAGAAAACTCTCAAATTCTGACTTCACACAACAGTATGCACTGTACAAGCTACTATCAATCACATCTAAGTACACTGAACTTCATTACCTCTGAATTAGCATACTCTGCTTGTAACTTTTTGCACTCATCTTTGAGTTTTTCAGATTCCTTCTCACGTTCCAAGGTCATGTTATCCATTAATGTCTGAACTTGGACTAGTTCTTTTTTCAGCACAGCAACATCTTCTATACCAGGTCTCTGTAGCTGTGAAGCAATACATTTTTAATTAAAAACGGCCATTAAAAAAACCAAAATAATATATGCTGTTAGAGAGTTTCACTACAAAGAAATCAAAATGAAAACTGTCTTTAATATCAAGTTTTGGACTCCAAACATTGAACCCCACTATCTTCCCCTATAATCCCCCCACATACACACTCTATCTTGTATTTAACAATATTTCACTCTGGTGCAATTTAGCAATTTCACAGTTATCTTTAGTGCCTCATTTGTTTTCCTTTCCATCACAAACTACATCCACTGGCCTTAACGATGACTTGATAAGTGCTACATTCCTTCTTTTTATATCCTAGCAAACTGGTAATAAAAATTTAAGAGCAGATGTAAGCATGATCAGAGTTAGTTGGATGTTATTCATGTACTTATCAAGGGTGCATAAAGGAAAGAAAGGCGAGGGCAGCTCCAGGTTGCAAGGCCTGCCGAGCGCAATATAGATGTATAGTACCAGTGACAAAAACACAGTCAAGGAGGAAAGACAATGGCTCTGATTTACACTTGTTGAATTTGAAATGAAAACTAGAAATTCATTCGCAAGTATCCTAAAGGCAGGTGGACTAAAAAAACTAAAGTGCAAGGGAAGATCAGAATCAGAGATGCAGATATGAAAACTACTAAAATGACAGATGATATTTATATGGAAAAAAAATTAAGGTTGTAAGTTATGGATCATAACATTCCATTTTCATTTAAAAATCATATACAGTATATATGTACGTAGGTGGCAGAAGAAGGAAATTTTTTTATTTGCTCCATTTTACTTGAACTATATTTTTTACAATTTTCTTCAGAGTACTACTTCATTTTTAATTTAGAAAGATATAAAAGCACATCCCAATACGTGGTTCCTACATTACCAGCTCAGTCTTCAGATCTTGAATCACAGCCGCCTCTCTGTTTAACTCTTCCATCAGATGTGTCACTTTTTGGTCAGCAGCTTCTCGAAGACTCCTTTCTTCATCATATTTTGACTTTATATCTAATTAAAGACAGTTAAATGAACATTTGTTTCGTGACATTCACTCAAGAGGGCAGTGTATTAATTACTCTGTGTATCATCCTAGCTTTAATTCACATTCCTTAGGTAACCATAAATATACACAGTAAATGTATACCTCTAGTTACATTAAGTGAGCTTAAAAATAATAAAATGTTGCTGCCTCCATAATTCACCCAACACTAAGTTACTAATGAACACTTCAATGTATTCTTAATCACATACTATATTTTACCTAAAAGACTGTAATGGTTACAAAAAATGTAACTGACAGCATAGCCAAGTGTTAAATCTATATTATTTCATTCATTTCTTTAAAATAACATTTTAAATCTTTAAGCATACCACAAAAGAAAATTTATTTGCTCTAAATTTCAAGATAAATCTAGGGAAAACAAGTCCTTTCAAGGGAGGACAAACAAAATAATTTTCAAAGCAACTCTAATATCATTAAATTCCATTAATCAAAGTCTATGCAAACACTTTATCACTCTAAAGTACTATGTTTATTTCCAGGGTATCTAATGGAAATAAATGTAATGAGGCTGACTTACTGACTAAAAAATTCTGACTCCATTTACCTGCAATTTCAGTAGCAAGTTGGGCTGCTTTCTGCTCAAATAAGTCTTTCATTTGCTTAATATTAAAATTTTCTGTTTGAGCTTCTTCTAATTGTTGTTCCAAAGACTGTAGTTCTACAAAAAATGTAGTAGCTATTCAAATATGATGCTAATTACAATGATAAACTGTTATTATTTTTATCATAAGCATTATAGTAGGAAAGACAATCAACATGCCTATTATCCAATTACATGTATTTTCACATTTCAAGAATTAAGAATGTCTGATCTATTTAAGGCACAAACGATAATTTCCAAACATATAAAGCAAGATATCTTTACTTCACATTTTGCAATTTTTTTCCTATATCCATCAACTGATTAAAGGAACATATTCTTCTTCTCTAATAAAAATCAGTCATAAAGCAAGATGAAATTAGAAATGGTTAAGAACAATATTCCAGAAGTTTACTTCTCATTTCATAATATAACGAACTTTAAAAAAAACTAAAATTTCAGTTAGCTGAATAAATTATGAACTCTCTGAACCCAGAATATGACCATTATCTTCACGGTTTAGAGCCATAAAGTATAACCACAAAACAAAATTCATTTAGCAGGCATCAAAGAAAAGTAGAAAAAAAAAAGAATGAGAAAGAAAAAAAGATAAACTTTACTTTAAGTAAAGTTACCTGCTGATGAATCAGTCATCACGCCATCAGGTTTGGCCTCCTCAATAAAAACAAAAGACATAAATAAATGCATTAAAAGAAAAATATAAAACTGTCACAACTGCCAATGTGAAAAATCTCTAAGAGTCACATCAGGAAAGTAGATGGTTTTGGCAAAAATTAGAATTCAGTGGTTCCCATTCTTTCAGATCTTTAAGAGACCCATAGGCTGAAGAGCATAATGATCTAACTTCAGTTCTAAAACAGACTTTTTGGGGCACCAATATACATGAAATTATTATGAGTCTTACAATAAACATCTTAAATTATATGAATTCAGTAATAAGTTAAATAAATGAACAAATTATTATAATGATTAATATACGTTCTTAAATAAATACTTAAGTCAGCAGGTAAGATTCAATCCTACTGCTACATAGCTTTGAAATGATTCTAAACACTTAACATATAAGCTTGCTAAGTGGATAATAACTATTTGGCTGTAAGAACTTGGGGTGTTACCCTCCCATCAAGCATGTGATGTTCAAACCTACAGGTGAGAACTTAGAGTGAACATCCCCTCTCCTCGATAATGCTACATCAGACCTTATCATATCCTGTACAAAGGAGGACCCAAAAAAACCCAGAATTATCTTTTGGAGGGAAGGCCCCAAGTAGTACACTTGGAATTTGTTCTTCTAGATCAAGTAGACAACCAAAGTTTTTATCTGACGTTTTGAGGTTATATATCACGATTTGCAGAAAAAACATATCAAATTGTGACAAACAGGTGACTGGTTCTTCCACGGTAACACACCTGCCCACACTGCACTTAGTGTTCAGCAGTTTTTGACCAAAAACGGCATGACCCTAACCTCCCTATTCACCCGATCTTGCCCAAGAAATTTTTTATTTCCTCAAATGAGAAAGGTTCTCAAAGGAAAACGTTTTGCCCATGTGGATGAAGTGAAATAAAAAACAGCATACGCGCCAAAAGGCATCAAAATGGACAAGTTCAAAAACTGTTTTGAGCAGTGGAAAAAGCAGCTCGATAGGTGTATTGCATCCAATGGAGAGTACTGTGAAGGTGATTGAAGTGTAAACATGTAAGAATAAATACACAGCCCACGCTGCAGAGGCCGCCGGCGCGAGGCGCGCCGCCGCCGCCGCCCAGGCACCCGGGGCGCGCCGCCGCGAGGCGACCCAGGGCCCCGCCCACGCCGCGGACACCTGGGCACCCGGGTGCGCCGCCGTGGGAGCTGCGGGAGCCGCCGCCGAGGCGACCCGGGGCCCCGCCCACGCCACGGAGGCCGCCGGCGCAAGGCGCGCCACCGCCGCCACCCGGGCACCCGGGGCGCGCCGCCGCGAGGCGACCCAGGGCCCCGCCCACACCGC